>QEPC01005945.1:521861-532140 GCA_003113815.1 Sphenodon punctatus
AGATCTAATTTGCAACAAGTGACTCTAACCGCCCCAAGGACCCCACTGCATCAGCGGGCGATACCCACTGAAACTGATTCCATGAAACTGGTCAAGGCTGGGCCTTCATTACCTCAGGTTCTCCTACTTCTACAAGTGCAGCATTGAAGTCGTGGTGAATCCATGCAATTTTATCCACGAAAAAGTTGACAAATATGTCACAGTGAGCACTGGAAGATTCCAGTTCCAGGCAGAGAGAGGCCGGACTGACCAGCCTCTGCACCACCTGGAAAAGCTCAGTTGGACGCGACTTCACAGATGCTATGATGGTAACAAAGAACACCTTCTTTGCTGCCTGCACAGCCACAACATAGACTCTTAAACTAATTCTATGCTGCCGTCAATCGGCTTCAGCACAAGTATGATGTCACTGTCGCTGCAGCCGCCGTCCCTCCTGCTTCATTCATCGCAGGTTCTCTGTAAACCAAGGGGACCTGCGTTGTCGGCATTCAGGAAGTGGACGCCTAGGAACTATTCAGTCGATGGCCTCAATCAGCAAGGTATTCCAAAGAGCTACGAGGTCATTGAGTGAATGGTCATCAAGATTAAGGGGTATTTCCCCAAGAGTATTCTGGAACCTTTCTGGTTTCATAAGTCTTGGGGGCAAACCAACTGAACTGGTTCAGCACCTCTCTGGGGGCAGACATGCACCAGGAGACCAGCCCGGAGGAGGTAATGGTCTGACCATGGTAAGGGCACAGCCAACACCTCCCCCACCACCGAATCCTCTGCCTCAAGGCCACTGCAAAATATCAGTTCCAGAGTATGTCCCCCATCATGTGTCAGACCAACAACCCTCTGAGACAGTTCCATGGTTGTCATGATGGCCATAAATTCACGCTCCTCTCCCACAAGATTGGCGTCGGCATGGATGTTGAATTCCCCCAGGACTCGAGTCCTCAGAGACCACAAGACCACCTCTAACACCAATTCTGCTAGAGCGTGTAGGGATGCTGCACTACAAATAGGTGCACAGTATATCAGCAACAGCCCTAATCTGTCTCCGGCCAAATCAATCACTAGATGGACACCTTCTATGCCCGAAATAGTTTGCACTGGATACCTCCTCACGGACCAGGTATCCCTGAAAATAATGACTACACCTATCCCCTCTCACAAATTTAACCAGCCTCCCGGAGGGACCATAATTGCCCCGACCCATCACGACCCCAATGGCTGTGGAACGCACCCCCCTGGCCCTCCCCCCTCCCCAATGCCTGTCCTGGCCGGCAAGGGAGACACACACACCCCAAACCACCAGGAGTAATGTTCTCCTGGTGACCCAACTGCATCAGAAGGCAGGCCACCAAAGTTTAGCAGTATTTTTGTTAGCATGGTACAAAGTTATAAATAAGTGGCAACATTTGGATCTGAATCCCAAATCTGACTGTATTGACTTAAATAAATATGGTCTCAGTTATTTCCTGCACTTCACAATAACACAAAAATGTCTAGCAACAAAAAACCCTTTATAATTATAGTGAATTCCATATATCTGACCCAAACTGCTAGCAAAAGCAGACCTGATAATGGGTTTACAGTAATATAAGCTGTGTATTTACAATATGTACTGTAGACATAGTGTTCTTAGGTTTGTTACTTGTTACGACTAAAGATCAGAGCAGGAGTTTGCTACCCAGTTATGTCATTTCTGCACCCTTCTTTTTGTTTTCAGCTATGAAAAAAGACATGAGATATAAATGATTAACAGACATTATTAGGTGGGGGGGGGCTTCAAAAATGAATAATAGTGAGTGGCTAAAATCAGTCCTTTTCAATCTGTTACAGCCATGAAAAAATAAATAAAGCATTCTTGCAGATTGTAGAAATTCAAGATTAAATTAAGGATGCACAAGGAATATATATTGTGACCACTTTTTAATATATATATTTAAATACACACACACACACTGCTGTGGTAAGCAACAAAACAGCGATACACTCAGTTTGGATTAAGAAAAGTGTCTTCTGGAGTAGAGAGAGGTATGGAGATCTCTAGGCCTTTAGGGATGATATTAAGGGTTATATATATATATATATATATATATATTAAAAAGTTAAGGCTCTTACCAATTCAACCATGCTCAAACAAAAAATGGAAAATGTTACCTAAGGTTCCTGCCTTAACTTGAACTGCCTTAACTTGCAAGCAGTAAAGACATTATATAGTCTCACATATTGTGCTTACTTACAACTTAGGCTGCTTTCCCACGAGCAGCCTTTGGCGCCATGGGGCGCAGCTCCCGTCTCATGGGAATGGAGGGAGTGCGGCTCTCCAGCCAGCAAGCTTACAGATCAGACAAGGTACTGCCCTGTCCACTGCACTTCCTCCTTTCCCACGAGATGGGAGCTGCGCTAGATTTGAATAGCGCATGCTCCCATGGCACCAAAGCAGCTTGTGGGAAAGCAACCTAAGGCTCCACGCACCCATATTTTAACTTGGTCTTTCAGCCCCACTGAAGCTGGAGACAGCAAGCTCCTCCCCACCCCAATATTATGTGCTTGATCTCTGGGCAAAAATAAAAGTTACAATAACCCAATCTGTCCTGCTTTGACCCGATCTGACCCAAACCTCACCTACACATCTGTGCAGGCACTGTCAGATATTGGCATGGAATTTCCCCAGGCTGTATCAGTGGATAACCTGGGCTGTGACTCCGGAAAGTCTCTGAATCATAGCCCGGGCTAAGGTCCACTCCAGCAAGCGGGCCAGAGTATGTTATCATGTCTGTTCCTGCTGACCCAGATCGGGTCCACCATGGCTGGCCATCTTTGGGGGCACTGGGCGCAGTGCGTGATTAGGGCTGGCTGGCTGCACATTCATGCTGCTCTCCGACGACCCAACCACCGGCACTTTTGTTGTGCCGCCCGACCTAGACCAGACCATGTCGGTGTTGGGGACCCTCTTTCTTCACTGTGGCCACAATTTCTCCTTTATTTATAGCTCTTTTCTCAGGCAGCAGCTCAAGTGCATCAGCTCACTGCACAGGTGATTAAGAGCAGGGGACTATATGCCCTCTTATGTCATTCAATGAGGTACTGTATTGCATTGTGGTTGTGGGAGAACTCATGGTAATCCTGCTGCTTAGTCAGATTCCCCTGCTTCTGCACTAAATCTGCTTCATTCCATAATCCACCTTGCTCAGTAGTTTAAAAAAAGCATCCCTTGGATTCAGTACAGCTGTTCATTTGGGAATGTCCTTTCTAGCCACATTTTTAGTGTACCATTGTACAATGCAAACTCTCACCTCAAAAGATCTGCTTTTTCCTGTATGACTAAAGGTAGGTGAGTGGTCACTCTTGAGAAATAATTGTGGACATAGCCTATCTCAAGCACTCCTACACTACTTCTCCTTTGCTCCCTGAAGCCTGCTGGCCTGATCCTCTATCTAACAATGGTCTCCCACAGTAAAGACAGAGATCAAACACATAATACTGGGTCAGGGAGAAACTTGCTGTCTCCAGCTTCACTGTTGCCCCCAATCTGCAAAGGAAGAGACCTGATGCTGAAAGACCAAGGCAAAGTGTGGGTATATGGAGCCTAAGTTGTAAGTGATTACAATATATGAGACTGTACAACATTTTTACTGCTTACATGGCCCGCAAGTTAAGACAAATGCCTTAACTTACAATTTTCATGCTTTTTGAAGCATGGCTGAATTTGTAAAAGCCTTAACGCCTCTTTTAAACCAAAGGTTTTTTGATATAAGGATTTCCCTGTTTTTTGAAAGGGGAACAAACTAAATTCCCCCCTACTGCCACCGTATCAAACTGAGTTGGATTGGCAGCCAACCAGCGAGTTTCCCTTTCAACCCAAACTTTGCTCCCACGTGTAAAAAAACTCCTGCTGGTGAAACTGACAATATTGTCAATTTCACCAGCAGTGGAAGGAGGGACTGGCGGGAGATATTGCTTTGCAGAGCCCTCCTCACCAGAGTGTTTCCATTACAGCTTTGAACTTTCTCAGTCCATCCCTTCTCCCAATGAGTTTTCCTTTCAGCCCAAGCTTTGACAGTTTCACTGGGGTGGGTGAGGGGGAGAGTAGAGAGGAAGAATTCTTCAAAGACCTCTCCTTTTGGAGAATTTTCCTTTCAGCCCTGAGCTTTGTCACCTTCATCAGAGGGTTTGTTTTAAAACTGGGAGCAGTAGCCCTGTCAGTTTCTCCAGTTAGGGAGTTTACTTGGCAACAAGAGCAGCCAGCCAATGAGATTTCCTTTCAGCCCCAGCTGTGTCACTTTCACCAACAAAGTTTTTTTCCACCTGGGAACAGCCTCCTCAATTTAATGGGAAGGTGGGGGAAGGAGGGGAGATTTCTTTGTAGATCCCTCCTCATTGGAGAGTTTTCCTTGTAACCCTGATATTTGTCAGTTACCTGCCTAAAGGAATTCTGTCCAACTCATGTAAAATTCCTTACTCCCTCTGTACGGTCTCTCTCTTGACTCTCTTTCTTCACCAGGAAAAGCGATGAAGCCACAGTGAGGAAATAGAAACACAGTGGAGGGCAGGGGCCTCATACCCATCATTTCACCCAATTCCCGTCATTCCAGCTGCTCCCAGTGTCCTTTCACCCATTATTCCACCCAATCCCACATCATTCCAGCTGCTCCTGGTTGCCTCTTATGAGTCATTCCACCGTCCTCATCATTTCAGCCACTCCCAGTGACCACATAACATAATTCCACCCAGTTCCCCATCTTTCCAACCACTCCCTGTGGCCTCTTACATGTTATTCTGCCCAGCTACCCATCATTTCAGCTAGAGACCTCCTACCCATCATTCCAGACTGCCTCCCCAATTCCAGTCACTCCCAGTGTCCTTCTACCCATTATTCCACCCATCCCCTGATCACTCCAGCCACTCCTGGTGTCCTCCTACCTGTCATTTAACCCAGACCTGTGACATTTCAGTCACTTCGGGTGGTCTCATATCCATCATTCAACCCTGCCTCCTCTCCCCCATAATTCTAGGTGTTCTGAATGGCCTCCTGCCTGTCATTCCCCCTCGTTCCCCTCCCCATCTTTCCATATTCTCTGTGTGGCTTCCTCACTTTCTCACCCCCTCCTGCCCTTTTTTAGTCCACACACACCCACCCACACACACCTTCTTTGGGAAATTCAGATCCTCACCCATTCCCTTTGTTTCTGTTATGCATCTGTCATTGTATGAGTTTACTGCCCATTAAGGGCTACTCACATTTCCAAAGCCACATTACTTTCAATTAGTATTCCTGTTGTCTCTATTGTTTTCAGTCAGCATTCCTTGTGCCATGCCAATATGTTGGGGAGTTTGCTTGGCAACTGGAGCAGCTAGCCAGTGAGTTTCCCTTTCAGCCCCAGATCTGTCCCATCTATAATGTGCAGTAAACTCCCCTGGCATCAGTACAGTAGGGTTCAATAAACTCCGTTGGTATCCATACAACAATAGGGTTTTTAGAATGCCACTCCAATACAGTAGCCTGCAAAATGCCACCCAGGTCTATACAACAGTAACCTTCACAAAAGCTTATCTCCTCATGTTCAATAAAATGTTAGTGAAACCGACAGCGAGAAGCTGCTTTTCTCACTCTCTCCATTTGCCAAAATGGTCACTTCAGAACATCAGAACTTCAAAACTATGCAGTGGATTTTACAAAAACTCAAAACATGAAATCAATTCAGTACACACTTGAATTTTCAAGCAATTCTAGATTTCTTAATACTGCTCCCAGAATTAAGTCTCCATGATCAAAAAGAGTTACATAGGGGAGAAAATGTCATTCTGCCTCCAAACCTCAAAGGTCTGTAACTTTCCTGTATTTTATCTGATATGCCTGGAATTGTGTGAGATTCTACCCCTCACCCAAGTGATCCTCCCTACCAAATTCCACAGTGATAGGACAAATCATCCCAATTTTATAACGAATAGAATGTGATTTTAACACCGTGATGCAGTCGCCTTAACTATAGAGCCACTCCTGCAGCTCTATACTTTTCGCTTAGAAAAGTATTTTAAATTTGTTCTAATTCTGTCCTTTAGCAATTTTCACTTCATTAGGAACCATGTTTGCATATGAATGCAGAATTTGGCCCATCATGTTCCCTACAGTGAATATTTACAAGGGCATCTTCATAGATTCAAATTATTCTTTTACATACATTTCTATTAGCTTGCAGCACATATGCACATAACTTCCAATGACTATAAAGAGCATTGCATGCTGTTAAAACAGAATTTGGCTCATATTTCCCAATAATATGCAAAGGTTCCACTAAGCCAATGCAAGTCCAATGTGCTCTCAAAGGAGACAGCCTGTGAGTTAAAGGGGTAGAGAATCAATGCAATACAAGACACTTTTAAAGAGGACTTTGGATATTATGCATGAAGTGGTTCCAACAGCAATAATGAGCTCAGTCATAAAGGGTATGATTATCTTTGTTTTGGCAGAGAAGAGAGGCTTTTATTTTCCATCACAGCCAAGCTCGGGTCACTACCAGGAGAAAGCAAAAATAAGTGCAACTATGCTCCAAGAGAAGCATTTAAGAGGCTGATTTAGAATGACAGATGATTTATGAGGTGTTATTTTATTATAGCATCTCTGTACTTTTCTGAAAATTCTATTGTGACTTTCTCTTCCTCAGTCAATGCAACTGTGTTCAGCTCAAGTCCTACATCAGAAACTGATTCCTCTGGAAAACCAAGATACACAGGTATGATTGGAACAAGTGCAGTCATTAAAAAAAAAAAAAAAAAAAAAGTCAAAGTATTTTGTGTCAGACTATATCATGTTAACCTTTCTCGATTTCTCAACTTAAGCCGATTTTCCTACTTATGTTTTGATGGCTGATATAAGGACTAGTCTTGATCTTCTAATTATACTTCACTGTAATTTCATCATGATTTTCCTCCACCTCCTCTCCTTTCCTATCTGCCAACTAGTTTCTGACTTGGATGATAGAAAGCATGCCTTGTCACTGTCGGTTGTCTCTGTGCCTCACAGCGAGCCTCAACATGCAACTATGGGTGAAAACAGACATGACGCTAACTACCCTTGGTGGTCATTTATGCATGTTTCCGGGTTGCATAGGGCACCAATACAGCCCTTCAACATGCATAAATGATCACCAAGGGTGGTTAAAG
Organism: Sphenodon punctatus; assembly: GCA_003113815.1. Lineage (NCBI taxonomy): Eukaryota > Metazoa > Chordata > Lepidosauria > Sphenodontia > Sphenodontidae > Sphenodon > Sphenodon punctatus. The sequence goes on from QEPC01005945.1 coordinate 529,017, forward strand.
GGTGGTTAGTGCCATATCTGTTTTCACCCTATGACTTACCAGCCAGTCCATAAAGATATCCCATTCAGATTTGCAACCAGACAAACAAATGCATCCATTTGACTATCCACACTACCATTGCATCCTAAAATAAGTGTAACTATATCAGTACCCAGCCTGCTATACCTCCCAGTAGAGCCTTGCAGTGGGACCTATGTACCAGAGCAGGAAATATTTCCTCTCCTTTTGGCAGGACTGGGGGGGGGCGCATAAGACATCTTCTATGGTATCTTGAAGGAACAGACTTGTGCCCAAGCTAGTGAAACAGGGCAGCCATCCCCACGCATCAGGACAGGCAGGGCTGGTTTGTTCCATGCTGATCAGATGTTCAGCAAAGAACAGGTTGGCCACCCTCACTGTCACAGCATTGCAACATTAGAGTAGAACTGCAGGCAGGAATAGAACAAATTTATTTTGTAAGTGCCTGAGCAGGTGGGGGTGAGAGCCGGGTCTGTGGGGTGGATAGTCAGGGGAAGCTTTTTTGCCTCCTATTCAGAGCTCTACCTCAAGGCTAGTATGTCTACACAAACTGCCTGCCATGCCAATATACATCAAGGTAAGCCTACCCATACATATTAGCACCAACACCAAGGAGCAATTTCCTTTTTAGTGACTGAACATAAACCTTTTTTAAAAGTATACCTGGATTCTACCTAGGGCTACACTGAATAGTTTTTTTTTAAATTGCAAGTATTTCCAAGTTTCCAAGAATTGGCTCTGAGTTTTCAGCCAGTCCTTGGTAACTTGTCCGAATACTCAATACTTGGTACTCGGTAAAATGAAAACTAGCACCAAGTATTTTCAGAGTACCGAGTTCCCTTATATAGGACCAGGAAAAGCCCCATATGTTGCCCATCCAAGGATTTACCCAAGTACCGAGCCAATTTCTCGGTTACTTGGTACTTGATAAAACTGAGTCGAATAACTAGATACTTGGAAAAACCGAGTAATTTCAAATACTGAGTTTCAACACTAATTCTACCTCATGCTGAATGGTGTTGTTTTTCTTCTAGCTCCTCATGTCAAGTACATTGCCAAGCCAGATGAGGTGCCATGTTCTGTCACAGATACTCTCCAACACTTCCCACAGGAGGAGGGAAGCAACAACGAATTATCCAATGTCCCTCCACAAAATCCTCCTACCAACCTCACTGTGGTGACTGTAGAGGGCTGTTCATCCTTTGTCGTACTCAACTGGACAAAACCAGAAAATGACACAGTTACAGGTCAGTTAAAAACTATATCAATAATAGCAATACATTGTATTAGATGTTCTTTTTCTTTATTTTCATGAAATATTGTTGGTTAATCAACTATGTCACCTGAGACACCATCAGACAAAAAACTGATGGTGTCAGAATCATCTTTTCTCTGATGCTTCATTGACATCTGCGCAGAGTGAGCACAGTGTAGGTGTAACATTTCTAAATTGGATCACTGTTACGATATTTAAATTACAGTAGCATCTATGCGATTCAGCTCTGAGATCAGTTCTTCATTGTTCTGGGCACTGTAGATACACATTGTAAGAGACAGTCCGTGTCCAGAAGAGCTTCAACTTTAAGCAGAGAAGAATGACAAATAGTAGAGGAAATTAAGTATTATTTCCCCCCATTTTGCAGATAAGTAACTGATCTAGAGTGAGATATGTGACTTGCCTGAAGTCACATGGGAGGTCTGTGGCAGAGATGAGAATCGTACCTTCTGAATCTCAATCCAGTAGGATAAGAAGGAGTTCCTATTTCCTTTCAGATCTTAGAGTTTTATACTCCAGTAATTTTGTAATGATTTGGTGACTACACAAGTGAAAAACATTGGAGAATACGGAGAGTCAGGCCTGCAACAGTTTTACAAGGACTGGCAGGGTAAGTACCTTGAGAATGGACTCTAGTGGAATGGAGTATTGGCCCTTTAAGAGCCTGAAGCACAGGAGCTAGAGGTACCTGACGCACCTGGACTGAGACACTGAAAAGACCAGAAGCCAGGCAGTTAGTTGTTGAGAAGGCAGTAAAGGTTGCACACTGTGCTGTGCCAGCAAAAGAGCTGAGAGCTCTGGTGACCCTGGATTAAGTGTTGATGGAGAACCAATGGTTTGGAGCAGTTGTTTCCAGCAAACCCAACGTGGAGACAGAGCCTGGACTGCAGGTGTGATCCAACCAGGCTACTGGGGAGGTTTGGTTTGACTGGGATAGAGCTGTTTGGGGAGGAAACCCCTAACCTGAGAGGACTTGGGCTGGCTAAAAGGGGTCTTGGGAGGTCAGCATATAAAGAGCCAACCTGCCCAAGCCAGATGGGCTCAAGAGAGTATTGTGTGACAGTAAGCCAGTTAATTCCCCATACAAGGGTGCTGAGGGAGGTTTGCGCCATAGGCACTGTCACCAGACCCAACTGGTATATGTGCCTTTTTTAAATATGCAGACTGAATAGCTTAAGAGGAAAGCTGCTTCAGAAACAAGGAGGATAAAGTCCTGCATGGAAGTGTGGAAAGAGTAAGGAGAATTTAACAAGTTGTCCTTAAAACTATATCTTTAAAACTAACATTGCTATCCTGAGATACTATTTTTTAAAATTTCTTCATCGTTATCTATGCTGCACAATCAATGCAGTCGTCTGAATAATCCCAAAATATAGCATATTCAACTACAAAAAGATAGACTACACAGAGCTATAGTTCAGTTGAACTTTACTGTTTTTAATGCTAGAACTCAGAAGACAGGTGTAAAAAGAACACCTTTCCAGTATAAATAAAAATGAATTACATTCAAAATATGTAAACCTGCTTCATTCACATTTCATACAAATGTATGAAGTCTCTTGGACCTACTGAGATACTCCACTGTTTAATTTCTTTCTCTTTGAATTTATTATTTTGTTTGAACTTAAGTACAAACAAAAGTACTTCAAACAAAAGTACTACTCCATTCTTGTCCTCCTTGACCTCTCTGCTGCCTTTAATACAGTTGACCACTCAATCTTGCTGAACTCACTTCACTCCCTTGGCTTCCGTGGCTCCATCCTCAACTGGTTCTCCTCCTACTTCTCTGACCACTCCTTCAATGTGTCTCTTGCCAACTCCACCTCCTCC
>QEPC01005945.1:547796-573142 GCA_003113815.1 Sphenodon punctatus
GCCTCTGAACCAGAAACAAGGGAAGCCCCACGTAGAGTGCGTTGCAGTAGTCTAGCCTCGAGGTGATGAAGGCATGGATGAGAGTGGCCAGATCGGGCCCGGAGAGGTAAGGTCGAAGCCCCCATACCAGATACAGCTGTTGAAAGGCGGCTTTAGCCACTGCCTCCACCTGCCAATCCAGATGGAGGCCCAAATCCAAAACCACCCCCAGACTCCGAACCTGAAGAGCAACAGGCGGGCGAACCCCCCATATCAGGGGGGCCAGCACCTCCCCCGCCCTTCCCACCACCATCACCTCCATCTTATCAGGACGGAGCCTCAGTCTGCTCAGCCACATCCAATCCGCCACAGCCTCCAAACATTGGGAGAGTAACGAGACAGCAGGACCTGGGTCAGTTGAAAATGAGAGGTACAGATGATTATCAGCAGCATATTGGTGTCACCCCAAACCCTCTCACGATCTCCCCCAGGGGCTTCATATGCACATTGAACAACAGTGGAGACAGAATGGAACCCTGCAGAACACTGCAGGTCAAGGCCCGTGGGCTAGATGTTTCAGACCCCAGCACCACCCGCTGGCTTCTACCTGAGAGGAATGAGCGGAACCATCGAAGGACAGTCCTGTCCAGACCTCTCAAGTCTCACAGTCGTCTCAAAAGCAGCCCATGGTCCACGGTATCAAAAGTGGCCAAGAGATCTAGCAGGATCACAAAGGTCGAACATCCTGCATCCATCTCCCAGCGGAGATCATCCACCAAGGCCACCAACGCCATCTCAGTACCGTAGCCGGGGCGGAACCCTGATTGAAAAGGGTCAAGGAAACTGATGCTGTCCAAATACACCTGGAGCTGCAGTGCCACTGCCCATTCAATAACCTTCCCTAAAAAGGGAAGATTAGAGATGGGTCGGTAGCTGGCGAATGCATCCACATCCAAAAATGGCTTCTTCAGCAGGGGGCACACCACAGCCTCTTTGACACTGGGTGACAATCTCCCCTGCCGAAGGGACTACCCTCGCTAGCACTGTCCCCAAGGTCTCCCTGGAGGATTTCACCAACCAGGATGGGCACGGATCTAGTTCACAACTAGTGGCTCTGACAGACCCCAGGACATTCACTGCATCAGCCAGTGTCACTTCCTGAAACTCCTCACAGAAAGATCGACCAGACGGTGCCTCCATAACCTCGTGCCCCTCGCTTACTGCTTCCAATCTGGTGTCAAAGTTACTCTGGATCTGAGCGATCTTGTATGCAAAGTAGGTGGCAAACTCCTCACAGCGGGCCTGGGACAAGTCCCCATCCAGGCGGAGGGAGGCTGTACTGACCAGCCCCCGCACCACCCAGACCAGCTCCGCTGTACGCAACTTTGCAGACGCTATAAGGGTAGCAAATAACTCCTTCTTTGCTGTCCTCACAGCCTCAACATAGGACCGCAAGTGGGTCCTATGGAGAAGTCAGTCAGATGCAGAGCGAGCCTGACGCCAGCATCGCTCTAGTCTCCTACTTGCCTGTTTCATACACCGCAGCCCCTCAGTAAACCAAGGGACCCTGTGGTGTCAACACGGAGGGAGAAGACGTCTCGGAGTCACCCTGTCAATGGCCTCCCCCAACAAGATGTTCCAATGCTGGACAAGCTCATCTGCAGAGCGGCCGTCTCGGTCTAAGGTTAACTCCCTCAAAGTTAACCGGGTCTAAGGTTAACACCCTTAGAGGTTCCCCAGGTAAAATGGGGGGCCATAATGGACAGGGTGTTCTCGGTGGCCGGGCCGCAACTGTGGAACTCCCTCCTGGAGGAAGCCCATCTGGCCCCAAGTGCATGGGCCTTCCGGCAGGCCTGCAAGACATGGCTGTTCTTCCAGGCCTTCGGAATGAGGGAGGGTGAGGTGGGATAATAATTCTAGAAGGGTGGGAATTGTTTTTAGAATGTTTTAATTCCTGTGATTATTATTGTTTTAAATTATCATTATTTTTTATGCTGTATGCCACTCCAAGATGCCATGGGCATGAGGGAGCGGCTAAGAAATATAAATAAATAAATCATCCATTCTCTTTGATCACAGTCTGTGTGGGTGAAGCCACATAAGACAGAATGGGGAGGCTACCATGCCTTGGGTAGCCCTAGCTCACTCTGGGCAGCTGGGCCATTTGATGCAGTGCATCATGTGGCCAGTACCCACCAAATGTTTTCCCCTCCCTGAGGTGGGTGGAGCAGCTAGCTGCTCACGATACATGCTTGGAAAAATTCCAAGGCTGCATCGAAGCTCAGTCTTAAACAACATGGGGTAAGGCGGCCCAGGGCAGGGCAACTTGTGTGCCCTGCCATGTAAGAATGTTTGCCCTGCCATGTAAGAAGCACTGTTGCGGGGCCTTGAACAGAAAGTGCTATTGCATGTCATGGTGGCAACTTCATGGTCAGGGGTGGGATCTCAGCCAGGGAGGGTGACTGGGCAGGGCCAGGTGCCCGCTTGCATGACTGGCACCGCAGCTTGTTCCAGCCATGGTGAACCCCATCTTTATTTTGATAAATGTACTATTGTAAAAATATATAGGATGGATAAAATTCTGACTCCACCAAAGTTAATGGGGCCAATCCCATGTCCCACAGAAACTGCACCCACCTCCATTGTGGGCACATTGTGCTGCATCAAAGCCATGTGCATGCACATGAAGGTGCTCACCAGATCCATGGGGCATGGGATTGGCTCCACTGGAGAAAGTTGAGGATAGTCAAGGCTTCATGTTATGTCTCCATGGAGCACAGGAATATGTGTGGGACAGAGTTTTTTATAGGTATCAGAGACTTATGGCTACCCTCGTCTCAAATTCAAATTTATTCCAGGGACGTGACCATTGGTCATTGTCCACTAACGAACAGTTTTAACAGAATAGAGAGAAATGAAATAATACAGAACAGTAAAACACAATACAAATATAATATAGTTAAAAATACAAAATAAGGGGACCCGCCCACCACCAAATATAGACTCTCCAGAGAGCCTAGAGTAAATATGCAAGCTAAAAATTAAATATAATTTAAATACACAAGACATCAAACATAATTTGACTCATGGTCGTTCAGGACAGTTATACCCCGCAATGTTGCCAAAAGGAGCTCTCGTATAGAGAAAAATCCGCCCTGGCACCTATTGGGCTTGGGAGGACAGAAACTTCCTTCGAGTATTAAAGACACAAACCAAAAAAGTCATAACTGCCTGAGTCACCTCCTTAGCAGTATCCGCCAAAAAATACCGCGCCAGCTCGTCTGGGGTGCACCCAGGCAGATGGACCAAAAAAGATGCCAACCAAAGATCTCTCTGGGGGTCATATAGGTGGCAGAAGCAAAATATGTGCTCAATGCCCTCCGCCTCCTGATTGTCAAACGGGTAGAGTCTTAAATGCCGGGGGGTACCCCCATACCTCCCCTCCAGCATCCTCGTGAAATTCAATGTTGATAAGTGCAAGGTGATGCACATAGGGAAAAATAATCCTCACTTTACATACACAATGCTACTTCTGATTTGGGTGTAACAACTCCAGAGAAGGATCTTGGAGTAAGTGTGGATAATTCCTTGAACACATCAGCTCAGTGTGTGGCAGCAGTCAAAAAGGCAAACCAAATGGTAGGCATTATTGTGAAAGGAATAGAAAATAAAAGGGAAAATATTATAATGCTGTATAGATCTTTGGTACGACTCCATCTTGAATATTGTGTGCAGTTCTGGTTGCCCCATGCCAGGAAAGATAGAACTGGAAAATGTTCAGGGAAGGGAAACAATGATGATACAAGGAATGGATCAACTTCCATATGAGAGGCTCAACAGGTTATTTATTTAATTTATTTAAAATTTATATCCCACCCCTCCTGCCCAAAGGCAGCTCGAGCTCTTTAAAGAGGTCAGTTAGAGCTCTTTAACTTGGAGAAGAGGCAAGTATGATAGAAGTTTATAAAATCATGAGTGGTGTGGAAAAAGTAATTAGGGTACTGTTGTTTGCCCTTTCTTACAATAAGAGAACAAGGGGACACTCTCTAAAGTTAAATGGTAGCAGATTTAAAACAAACAAGAGGAAGTACCTTTCACTCAGCGGACAATCACAATACAGTTGTGAAACTTGTTGTCAGAGGAGGCAGTGAAAGCCAGCACCGTAACTAATTTAAAATGGAAACTAGATAGATTCTTAGAGGTTAGAGCCATAAATGCTTACTATTTGGGTTTAAACCCCTGGCTACCATAGTTGGGAGTGGTTAGCAGGAGATGGATCACACCTCCATGACTTGTACTTGAATTCTCTCAAGCTACTGTAGCTGGCACTGTCAGACAGAATGCTGTCCTTAATGGACCATAGGTCTGACCCAATATGGCACTTATGTTCTTATAGTAGTCTACTACGTGCTCCCGTGAGGGTGGCCGCTGTCGAAGACAGAATGCTGGGCTAGATGACCACTGGTCTTACCTAGCAAAGGCACTACTTATGTTCTTAATTTATACATTATTAATTATTATTATTATTATTATTATTTTCTATTTATACCCAACCCTTCTCATTCAAGACTCAGGCAGCTTACAAAGCCATGTAAAACTTCACATCAACACAAAGAATAACTTACATATAAAATTACAAAAGCCCAATTAGAGGTTACAAATTTTTTTAAATCCAGTTCAAAATTACAATCTTGTCCCCTACCCAGACCCCTACCCAGACTCCATTCACAGAGGGGTTGGGACATAACCCTTCCCCCTTCCCACCAATGCCTCTATCCCCCACTTCTGAGGGGGGTCCAGCTACTACCCACTTTTCCTCCCCACACCAACACCTTAAAAACATGAAGAGCAACAAAGAAGGTCTCCAATGCAGCAAAAGTCAATCAAAGTATCTGGCCCACTCCTTGATCTCCACCAAACAGCCGCCTAACAGGAAGCACCCTTTAGAGCTGACCTTCAGCAGCTGCCCGCAGCTTCTGAAGCCCTTCAAATATATAGGGATAATGGGTAAGCACTAATCAGCAGGCAGACGTGACTCAGAAAGCAGCTTCCCCAACTTTCCCAGCGGGAAATTGTCCCAGCAATTCCCACTCCCCAGCCGCAAGCATCACCATACAATCCCAAAGATTCAAATATTTTAAAACATCAGATTATTAATTTTTATTTGTGCAATACAAGGCTTTATTAATGTATAAATTAAGTGCTGGTGAAAGGTCCCAGATTGAGAACCCTCGAGACCATCCCCACTCCTTTTATGCTTTGTTTGAATAATGCAAAGGCAGGGCTTTTACAGTCTCCTCTCCCCCACCAACAATGTACTTGAAACAAAACCAGCAATGTTCACCTCTAAGATTTTATTTTGCATAGCTCATTCCGTACATAGCCTCAGTGCAGGAGTGTTCTTTGTGATGCTCTTTTTGTGATGTTGACAGCTGTCTTCAAAAAAAAGTTGGTCTATGCTTGTTTTACATAGATCTATGAATGATAGGGATGTCCACTACAGATTCAGATCAAACCATAACTGCTCAAAATAGGCAGTTCACAGCTTAATCCAAACCAATCTGAACTCCATCCATGCAAGTTATGGATCTAGAGTTACAGATCCCCACCCCCACTGCATGTACTTACCAGCTTCGAAGGGCTTAATAGAAGCTCCGCTGGCTCACCACTGCTGTGGAGGGCCCTCCCGGCAATCTCCCTTACCACAGCATGTTGCTGAGCTCCCTGCTCTGCAGTGTGCATGTGCAAAATGGCTCCCGGAAGAGCATGCGCAAAATGGTAACCACCCTTAACCAAAATGGCAGTGATTTCATTTTGGTCACCGCCATTTTGGTTAAGGGTGGTGGCCATTTTGCACAGGTGCAAAACAGCCCTTGTAGCCATTTTGTACATGCACACTGCAGAACAGAGAACTCAGCAACGCACCACAGGGAGCCTGCCAGGAGGCTCATCATAGCAGTGGCAGAGCTTCAATCAAGTCCTCCAAGGCCAGTAAGTACATGCCAGGGCCCAGGTGGGTATGGGGGGAAATAGGGCCCCAGAGGTGAGAGTGGAGGAGGACATACCTGGACCAGTTTCCCACTGACTTCAATGGGAAAATTTTCCATTGATTTCAATGGGATCCAAATCTGAACCATAATGGATCAAAAAATTACAGACCTGAATCCATAATTCAGTCTGAATGCTCATCCCTAATGAATGATAACAGATGATGACACTTGGTCATTAAAATCAAGGTCACATTTGGAATAGGGTCGCCACCTTAGGTAAATTTTTCCAGGCCACTAAAAAATACACGTTTCCACCTATGTATATTTTTCCAGGCCACTTATGAAGAATACATGATGCAGGGCCTGCATTAGTACTCTAGGTGCCAATGCAGGCCCTGCAACGTGTATTTTTCATAAGTGGCCTGAAAAAATATACATTAAGATGGCAACCCTAATTTGGAATGAAGTTTGTGATTTTCTTTTCTCCTGTAAGATTCAAAGGAACAGAGAAAGAGTCAGAAATAATCTCTTGAGGGCATCTTGGTATTTTTTTACTTTCATACTTTGTTTGATTCCCATAAAAGAAAGTAAAAGGCAGGACACAGATCAAAAGCTGAAGCCAGAATATACCACACCTAAGTATCAGATAGATAAATCTTTATTGACACGACCATTTGGTCGGCGCAGAAACACAATAAAATATAACATGGTATTACATAAAATACAAATAACAAAAGAAACAAAAATACTGCCAACATCATACAGTAATTATAAGCCAGATACTAAAGTTCTCTAGACTGGTCTTACCTCAGCCCTTTACACCCCATCAGCATCACAGCCATTTAAACTAGACCGGAACCTATACCCCTTCTTAATTCTCTAAGGCATGCCAAACAAAAGGGGGCCTCCTCTAGATCTCTACTTGAACCAAACGTCTTCTTTTAGCCAACAAAAACAGGAAGTTGGCTACTTTATACATTATCTTTTCATTGGAACTTGCCAATATATACTCCAATTTTTGGTCTTGCTTCCACCAAAAAGCCTCAGGGGGGAAAATCCCCCTAACTGGGAGCAAATATCTGCAGTTAGTATGCAGCCGAAAAGATAATGGGGTAGGTCCTCGATATGCTGGTTACAGTCGCAGAGCCTTTGACTATAAGGAATCCCTCTCAGCCACCCCTCTAGAGCTTTAGAGGGCATCAGTTGGAATCTGCCCAGCCTGAGGGCCTTTCTCAGGGCAACATAAGTTATACAATCAAGATAGGGCTCAAACTGGTGCACTGTTTTAAACTTCCCATAATGGGGGGCAACCATTGATACCACTGCTTGCGCAATATCTTGTTGTTTATGAATATCTGAAAGGCAAGATCCAAGGAGCCTTTTCAGTAATCCTCCTGGATATCCCTTCAGAGCATCAAAGGAAAAACCAATTTTGCTCATAAGGTGACTGAGATGTATACCTATTTTTTAGTCCTTCTTGTTCCTCCCAACAAGCATACGGCAGGGTGTCTTTAGGCATGTTGATCAATCTTGACCAGAAGTTACAGATGGTCACCTGAGTCCTGTGCTCCACTGAAAGAACACCTGTTTCTGTCCTCAGAAGGGGTACTGGTGTATAAATTGGGACCCCCAGAGCCCTTCTAAGTATCTTATTTTGAACCGATTCCAGGGAGGACACATCAAAACCCCACAGTTCAGCTCCATACAGTACCTGAGGGATAAGCTTATACGTAAGTAACTGGAAAACCATCTTTACACCCTTAATAGCCCCAAAATTAATAATTCCCCCAGCTGTTTGCTGTGCTTTTAACTTGGCAGTTGCCAATTGCTGTGACCAGAAGCCCGAAGCAGCAAATACCAGTCCCAGATATCTGAAACGGGAAACCTGTTCAATCCTTACTCCGTCCAGTTCCCATCTGTGCATACGCACCTTCCTAGAGAATATTACAATCTTGGTTTTACAATCATTGATTTTTAGCTTTTCCCTGTTACAATAGGCACCCAGCACCATCAATGCCCTTCGCATTCCACTCTCCACAGCACACCTAAGTATCACTATAACTCACGTGACAGCCAAGGCCCCTTTAGGAGATCTCCGTAAACAGGTCAAGGCGGCTATCCCAAAAGGGACAGAACAAACAATTTATATTGTAGGAGATGATCCACAGAGTTCTATAAACATCCACAGTCAGTAAAAAGGCAATGTTTTTCATAGCATGTGTCACTGATAAGTGCTCAGTACAGAATCCTCCAGTGTTGGGGCATCAGGAAAGCTGTATACATGATGGCACAGTTCTTATCATTACCATAGTTAATTCATCAGCAACAAACACCTCAAACCTTCCAAGCAGCAACACCAAGGACCATAGCCACACGAACCAAAATCAGCCCAGCAGTGGCCAGTGCTCTTTGGCTGCTACTCAAAGGCCACTATCTTCATGGAGACTTCCTCACTTTTAGTGCCTGTCGAGGTGCAGAAAGAAAGCAATCCGCCAGTCAGTCCATTTCTGGCTGAATAACACACTGCTGAAAGACGCACACAACCCCCCTTCCACCCAAAGTCACAGGAGTCAAGTGACTTGGAAATAGAAAATTCATCCTTTCATTTTGATCCATTTGAACCATCCATTCCCCTTCCCTAGTCACATATTTGTTTATTAAAATGAATTTACTTGTGTGGTCTGCTTCTTCTCTTTATATTTTGCCTTTCAAATATTTTAGCATTTTAAATTGGAAACACTCATATTTGAAACTCAATACTCTTGGTAATTCTCAGGCATATATTATGATCCTATTTTAATGGTTCCTTTCTACATATTAATAGACTATATTACATATTGTTATGTCAAAAATCCATGTAATAGCTCCAAAAGGAGCCATTATACTAAATTAGGTTGAAATTCTGAGTAACTGTGGATTTTCTTAACATCTACATTGGAGCTGTTTTATTATAGAAAATTATACTTTTATAGTAATATTTATTATGAATCTGATTCTGCAATACATGGAGTAACATTTGTGTGACTTATCCCATTGACTTCATTCGAACTACTTGCACGAATGCTCAAACAGATTCTAAGCTCCAACATACATTTTATCAACTAAAAAAATACCTGCATGTGTAATTAGTTTTATAGACATGTGATTACATTTTATAGGTATTCTATTGGGACTTGGCAGTAAAGATTACTATAAAACCAGTGAATTGAATATGCTATTGTTCTTCCATCCAACACTGAATTATATTTTAGGTGATGTTTTATCTCATACTATAGACGATGGACTGGAAATTATTGGGAAGTAGCAAACTACAAAATTCCAGTGTTTGAGTTATTCAGTTTAATTGAAAAATGAAAAGACAGAATCAGAAGACGACAAAATGACTGTGTGCGCTGATTTTGGAAGGGATTTAACTACTCAGAACTAGAGTTTCTCATTGTAGAGGTTATTGAAACTAAGGGTAATTTCAGACGTGACGGACCCAGAGGCCCGCCACACTGAACCATGGACCGGGATCCATTTCGGATCCTGGTCAGGAATCAGTCCGGCTGTCCTTTAAACGTGCCGGTCTGATTCCTTCCAGGGATCAGGGAGGGGGCGGGGTTGTGTGATGCAACGTGCGGCCACACAGGCCCGCCCTCTGGGAGACGGGCGGGTGCAGCGGCCAATTCGTCCGCTGCGCCCAATCCCATCCCATGGTCGGAACCACCATTAGGGATGGGCCAAACGTAACAGACGTTACTTTTGGCCCATCGCGGATTGTGGCCAATCTAACCACGATTCTGGACCTCTGGGCGGCCAGAGGTCCAGAATCGTGGTTATTTTGATTCCCCTGTGGTGAACATCTGGCAGGAATCAAACAGACGTTACGGGAATCACAGCCACCACAGGGGATTCACTGTGGTTGACCGTGATCCTGTAATGTCTGAAATTATCCTAAGAATTAAAATAAATGTGACACTGGCCCACTGGGGACTCACCAGGACGTCTGTTTTGAGGCCACCAGATGTTGGTCTGCTGCTGCCCTGGCCTGAGTCACCAGCTGTTCCAGAACAAGTCCTCCTGATGATCCCAGGCACTTCTTTTCACCCTGTGAGACAATGGGGAGGGAAATCCATACAAAAAAATAATTCAGCCAAGAAAAAGAAAAGGAATGAATCCGAAAGAGAGGAATTGATACTGTTATTAAATGCAAGCTTATGCTTCTTTTAACTTTTCAGAGTATGAGGTTGTATCAACTGAATCAACTGAAAATGGAGCTCCCAGTGGAAAGGAAAAGTCTATTTTAACTACAAATCAGACCCATTCTACAGTGGAAAACCTGAAACCTGATACAAGGTAATTCAATAAGAACATTTTCCAAGCAAGTTCAGGTAGGTTAGACTCAGTCATTTGTGAAAGTAAATAAAAAAGACACAAACAAGTGCAAAGGGAGTTTGGTCTAATTTTTAAATGAGTTAGTAATTGAGAAGGCAAGTATGGCCCTTTTCACATGAAACACCCCCACCCATCTCCCCGCAGTTTCGCTGCATGGAGATGGGTGAAGACACTTGTGGGGGTGCGTACATGCTCCCATGCAACACCCATCTTCACCCATCACCCACACACGGAGCAATGAGCTCCAATGGGAACGGTCGCACACCCATCGTAGCCGCACACCCACGGTCCATTTAAAAATGGCCTATAGCCCTTTTCACACAGACACTCTAACACTGATAAAATGGGTGTCTCATGTTGCAGGCACCTAGAGAGCACACCTGCAGCCCTGCATCATGTATAATAAAATGCAACACCCATTTTATCAGTGTTAGTGTGTCTGTGTGAAAAGGGCCTATGAGGTATACACAAGAGATCAGCAGGTATCACAGCCTCTACAGTGTAGGTATACTGAAAATATATATATGCACAATGCACATTCAGTATCCTGAAGAAAGAATTAACAAACCACTTTGAGTGCCTTTCTGGAAAAAAATCTGTTCATTAAAGCAATAAAACCAAGATAACTATGGGGTTGTGCAGAGAGAGGATAGTCTACCTTATTGCATGGGGTTGGACTAGATCCTTGAAGTGCCTTCTACCCTATAATCTTAAACTCTGTAGAATTTGAGAGATTGCTAAATTTTCCGTAAGTGTTCTTTACTCATCCTATAGAACTCTGTAGTAAGGATGCAGTTTTCTAATATAATCTATAGGGAGGTTCAAAAAACTTAGTAGACAAATTAACATTTTCTAATTCTATAGGAATTTTACGTAAGGGAGATTTATGTAGTGCTGTTTTATGTTGGTGATTATTTTATATTGATTGTATTATCTTAATTCTCACTATTGTTATATTTATAGCTATATTAATGAAGGCTATGGCTAATAAGAGGGGTTATGTTTTTATAAATAACCTGGTTATGTTTTTATAAATAACCAATAAACTAATTACAATTACATAAGGGAGAGAATTTGCAAATGAAAGCTGGTTAAGGATAGACATAACATTTTTCATTTTCATTTATGCATCAAGAGACCTCTGATAGAAGGGCCTCTGAAAGAAGATATATGTTTTATGTGAGTAAGATACCAAACTTTAAAAACATATACTGTAGAAATCCTCTTATCTGGATCTCTCTAATCCAGATCCATGATGTTAAATGGGAGTTCCAAGATCTCCAGACTGATGCTGTAACTTCGAACCCTCAGTTGCAGATTCTAGCAGAGCCTTTGAAAGATAGTTCAAATGAGAGTGTTCTTGATAGAACTGATACAAATTTAATCAACAACTAATTGATGACCTGTTCGCTGAGGGACCAGTGGAATTGGGCTTGAATGCTAGCACGAGATGATACCTGGGGAACCATTCCAAGAAAAGCACAGACAATGCCAACCCCTGATATACCATGCAGTCTCTTAGATCCCATCCCTGGTACTAAGGCAGTAACGACTGTTGGCAGTTGAGGGGAAAAGTGCTGCAACAGTACTGACCGACCGTAGCTTGTGCTAATTGCACAAATCCGGCATTGATGCCAACAGAGTGACAATCCAGAGTTCTAGTAAACCCGTACAGCTCATCAGCCCCCAGAATACGCACAAACCATGCCAACCCAGTACTTGACAGCTCAGGTGAATGAGAGAATAGAATTGAGAAACATGACCGTTCCTGTACATTCATGGGCCCATCCAAATGAATGGGAATTACTAGCCCGTAATTCTAGCAGGGCTAGCAGTTATGAAGGTACACTCAAAGGCAAGGATAGTATAAGAACCTCCAAGCTCCATCACATCTGCTGTGGGTCTAGGCTTAGAGGCCCTGGAGGACTCCAAGGATGAACCCTTGGTATCTCTTGGCAGACAACGTCAACACAATCCCTATCAGGAATCTGTGGGTGTACAGAAGCTATCTCCTTATAAGCTATCTCTCCTCAAACCCCCTCTTCTCTGCGGTGTTCAGTGAGTTCTTACGAAGGAGTCTTATGACAGAGCTTGAGGAAGATAGGTGTTTATGAAATGTTTTGCCCAGACGTGTTAAGAGTTGGTTTCTGTTGCTGCCTGATTGAAACTGTCCGCACCAAGGTAAATGTATCAACTCAAGTACTTGTGGAAGGTTAGGCAGACCTCTCTCACCAACATGGCTCTTAGAGATCTCATCCTCATGTCTCCCCTTTCAAAATGAAGAATGAACAGATTTAATACAAACAACATTATAAATCCATGAATACACAAATGAAGAAACCTACTAACACAAATAATTTTCAGTCATTATTTTCAGTCATTTTCAGTCATTATTTTCAGTCATTTTCAGTCATTAAATTGTGCGTGTGTGAATGTACCATACAATCATTTGAACAAATAGTTCACTGTTGTTAGGGAGTCATTTGGAATGAAAACGTGTGAATTAGTTTCCAAAGTATTCCAAAAAACCCTTCCAAATTGCCTCAAACTTATCTTAAGAATCACGTCTGCAAAATGTATATTTTTTTCCATTGATGCAAGGTATACCAAATCATTGTACAAAACTTC
Organism: Sphenodon punctatus; assembly: GCA_003113815.1. Lineage (NCBI taxonomy): Eukaryota > Metazoa > Chordata > Lepidosauria > Sphenodontia > Sphenodontidae > Sphenodon > Sphenodon punctatus. Next base: position 560,771 of record QEPC01005945.1, read on the forward strand.
TGTTTTTGGAGGGTTCTTGTTTTTCCAATTGACTAAAATTATCCTGCATGCAAATAGTAAGGATCTATGTAGGAAAGCAATTTGGAAGGAATTCAATTTAAGTTATTTATGTACGTGACCTAATATGCACATATTAGCTGATGGTGTAATATCTGTATTTAAAATCATATTAATTCTAACAATTCTCTCTTTCCCAAAAGGGTTAATAATAGGACATGACCAGAGCATATGCCCAAGCGTTGCCTGTAATGAATTGCATCTCCAACATGCTATTACAGTTAGATTCTTCAGTTTAGAAGGTGACCAGTGGAGACAGAAGATAATTTTCTGTTGAATAAGATGCAGTCAAAGATCAATTGTAAATTGATCTCTTCCATTCAACATCTGTCATGTTGGTTCGCAAATCTTTGTTCCACACGAGTCTCAAACCTCCTGTATCAGGTCTCAGATGTAACATTATAAATGTATAAAGAATTGGTATAGGATGAGATGCAGAAATTAGATTTAACATAATAGAAAAAACGTTGGGCAATTTTGAAATTGCTTTAAGTTTATCACTCAATATCTGCTGACACTGTACATATTGTCTTTGAGCTGAAATGGGGAGTTCAAATTCTTCACTTAACTTGGAGAAGGATTCAATACGATCTCCCCATCTGATTCAGATGCCTTATATATGTAATACCTTTATTTTCTCCAAAGGAGCTTTTGAGTTCCAATCTTAAAACAAGGATTACTCCAAATTGGAGTATTATAATGTAGAGATGGATTGAGTTTCATTAGCTTTGCCAGGTTATTCCAGGCCTTGCGAACTGCAGAAATCATGGGAATAAGGTAGTTAGAAGGTGATGGTAAACAGAGCCAAATACTGAAGGTAGTGGAAAGGGAGACATGCATTCATGTTCAATCTGAACCCATATAGGAGAATTATCAACTTCATTGTGCATCCAGTACATTTCTTGAACTATTTAAAAAAAAAAAGCATTATGGTAACGTAGAAGATTGGCATATTAAAACCACCCATTTCAATAGGTAATTGCATCTTTTGGGGGGAAATCTGACCTTTTTATTTTTACATTTCTGTGGGGTAGTAAAGGTTTTGTCTTTTATTCTCTCTTCCTTCTGGGATATTTTGGAGATGTCTCCTGCTCCTTCTACATGTGTATCTCTTAGAGTGACAACATTGTAGGACCTGAGCCACTTCATGAGAGTTTTGCAATCTAGTTACCATCATATGTGTGTTACATTACATTATCATGCTACCGCAATGACCCAAGCTCTTGCAACCCTGATCATAAGAGATTTTTTAACTGACTTTGTCCTCTTTCTTATAGAGTCAAGTCAGTTTTATCTGATACACAGGTGTCTACAAAACTGGACATCTTTATTTTTAGGTTCCTATTTAACAGACCCTGCTGGTAACAAGCCATGCTGCTACCCTGTAATCTGAGGTAGACTATCCTTTTAGCATCTTCTTAATTATTTTACATCATTTCCCACTAGACCATTAGACTGTAGATGTGTTGGACTAAATATAATGTGTTCAAACTCATATTTGTTTGCAAATTGATGAAACTCATGACCTTCAAATTGTGGTCAGTTATCTGACATCATAATCTCAGGTACATCATGTTTAGCAAAAATACATTGTAACATTGTAGCAAAGTGTTGTCTTGTAGTATCTCTGAAAGTGTGAAAAGCAGTCTAAAAGTAGTACATTGGTTGTTTTTCCAGCTCGTGTGAACAAGTCAATGCCTACTTTGTGCCATGGAGCTAAAGTCTCATGAGTCACTATCATAGGCTCTATCAACTCTATGGGTATTTTGCAAATGAGACAATAGCCCGCGGGAGTCCATGTCTGGTCCGTGCAGCCCCCATTCACATGTTTAGCATATCTAGCCTAATAAATGGGCAGCCCCCTGCATGTATTTCATGTCCTTGCGGGCAACCCCCACTGGCAGCACCAGTAAGAGCAAGGGCAGAGAGAGGGGCAGAAAGCGATCACTCCTTGGATGGTTTGAATTTTTGCCCATGACGCTATGGTGCTGACAGACCCGTACACGCAGAGACACTGCATGCAGCCTAAGTGACAGGAGACAGATACATGGTTGCACGTTAACTCACATTTGCCGACGGGCTCCACATTCTCTCCGAGCCTTCTGTGAGCAGGGGCCTCAGTGTGCATGAAACCAGTACACTCTCTGAGTGAAAACAAATGATACAGTAGTCCAGATGAGTAGCTACCTTCCTGTCTTCTAGGTGTCCACCACCTGCCCCGCAGATCCCACTCACGGCAGCGTCCTGGCAAATGCAGAGCCTGCCATGCGGGCAAATGCTGTTTGATGCAGATGAATGTGCGCCCACATGGCCGCCTCCAGTCTGTTAGGGTGTGTGCATCCTCTCTGCATGTGCAGGTCCGCCACGACTATAGAGTCCTGGGTGGAGTGCCTAGAGTGGTTCGGGAAGCGACTGCATCTCGGTGGCGGAGGGGATAGAGCACAGCCGAGAGGAATGACTGCCCATCTGTCCAGTTGGTCTCACAGAACTTATGAGTGACCCTGGCTCTAGCAGGCTAATCTCTCATCTGTTAATACCCACTGTATAATGCCATAAGCCTGTCATGTTTTCAGTCCTAGGATGGATATATTCACAGTTACGAGCAATGGGCTCCATCCTATGCCCTACAAATCATACGCATGCATGCGCTTGCAAGCACATGCGCACAGTTTCCGCAGGGCACAATGTGCCCTCCATGTAGATCCGCGTGGTTCTGCAAACTCATTCTGGTCGCTTTTTGCAGACTGCTCTTTGGAGATACCAAAGACAATCTTTCTTGAAATCTTTTGCCTACACTTTTCAAATGAGTTCTTACCAACTACACGCTCCACAGTAGTACTCTTCTTAGCAAAAGGGGGATCTGGATCATAAACCTCTAATGCATCCTTCACCAAGACTCAGATTGGATGGAAGGCACAAGAATTCGAAAGAGCTGTATGAAACACACTTTTCCATTCTCCTTTTGCAGAGAGACTTGAAGCATGTTCAGATGCATGACTAAACATCACATCAGACTAGTAGATCTAGAAACCATTTAGGTAATAGATGCTGTCCAGTTGTCTCTTCATCCAAATCTCTGTTTTTCCAAACATAGTAATCCAGATTCTGCATAATGGCACAACCTGCCCACCTTCCCCTCTACCTCAGAATCTTAGTAACATTTTAAGGAATTATAGTACCTAACCACTATATCATGTCTATAGCACAGCTTCTTGCTTCAACCAACTAATTTTGTGTTAGTTCTGATGCTGGCTGTTTTCTCTTCTAGGCTTGCCTGGCAATATGACCTTCAGAAACAACATGGTTTCAGTAACATAGGGCGCTTTTAAACGAGCAGCGCAAAAGCTGTCTTGCTACCTGCCGTCTCACTACCGTGACGGCAGGTCGCTGCTGCGGATTTGAGGGGGAAGGATTGCAGGGCCGGTCTGACGCGCGAAAGACGCAGCTGCAAACCGCGTGAAGCTTTTAGACAAACCGAAAGGACACGGCTGCAAACCGCATGAAGCATTTAGACGAGAACAAAGTAAGGCGGCTGATTAAAGGATCAGCTGCGTTTTTTGTCTCATCTAAAAATGCCCGTAGACTGCTTTCTAACGTGCGTTAATATGCACTTGGCACCATAAGAAAGTCCAGGACTCAGAAGACCAGCAGCTTCTGTCTCGGGAGAAGGGCAGAAATGCAGATCTTTGCCTGCAAACATGTGCATCCGGCAGGGTACCTTTTCCCTACCCTGCCAGACATGCATGCTTGCAGGCAAAGATCCACATTTCTGCCCGTCTCACATGATGGAAGCTAGGGGTCTTTTGAGCCCCGGACTTCCGCACGTGCTGACGAGTGAGTATTAATGCACATAAGAAAACAGTCTTAGGGTAATTTCAGACGTTACGAAAACGCCTTTCACCACAGTGAATCCCAGTGGATTCCCTGTGGTGGTGGCATTCCCGTGAACATCTGTTTGACCCCCACCAGATGTTCACCAAATCCCTGGTGGGGGTCAAACCTAACCACGGTTCTGGATGTCCGGCTGGCCGGAGGTTGAGAATCTCTGGCAGGGGTCAAACCTAACCACGGTTCTAGATGTCCAGCCGGCCGGAGGTCGAGAACCGTGGTTAGAGTGGCCACAATCCGGGATGGGACAAAAGTAACGTGTATTACATTTGGCCCATCCTGGATCGTGGCCCCGACTGCAATACAGGATCTGGTGCAGTGGCCTGACTGGCTGCTGCACCCAGCTGTCTCTCCAAGGGCGGGCGGCTGAGGGAGCGTGGGGGGGTGGGGCTGTACGGTCACACCACACAGCCCCGCATCCTGCCCACTCCCTGTTAGTGATCAGGCCGGCATAGCTAAAGGACGGACGGCCTCATCACAGACCGGGATCCGAGACGGATCCCAGTCCAGACGGATCCCAGTCCAGGGTTCAGCGTGGCAGGCCTCTGGGCCCGTCACGTTTGAAATTACCCTTAGTTTATTATTATTATTAATTATTATTATTAGCATTTGTGTAGCACCAGCTGTGTACCTGGCGCTTTACAGAATAATAAGGATGACGTGGTCCCTGCCTATGGCTTACAATCTAATAGACACGGAGGGGGGAGACAAGGAGAGGGGACGTAGGGAGAGACACAGGATAAATAACATTCACGCGGATAAAGGGATAAATAACATTCAGTTTGTTATTCAGAATCTGTAGTAGAGGTTCTCCCAGATGGAGTCATGCCATCTAGGGAAGGGGTCATGATCCCAACTGATATTTGATATACTTAGTATGTATTTGTTGCTGTCTGAGTCACATTTAAGTCTCACAATGGGATCAGACAGGCAAGCAGTTTGGGATCTGCTGGTCTATAGCTATTTAGTTCACTCATTCACTATTGCCAGATCGCCAGTCAAACCACAGCCTTTTTTTTTTGTCTGCCCATTTTTGTTTATGCTTCTCCAAAAACATCAAAAATTAATTAAATCAAAATAAATGTTTGCAAAACATTTCCCCACTTACTGTGAATGCAGCACTTCCTTCAAATAAATGAATGGCACTGACTGTTCGCCTTTCAGAGCAACAGCTTTCCTTAAAAATATAGACATTCTCTTACCATTTCATTTTTTTGATAGTTGGGAGGTGCCAAATATTTATGAAAGATGCAGAGACATTGCATCTGTTCCATGTTCTCATAGGGCGTTTTCAGACCAGACACTCTCCACCTATTGCCCACCCACCACCCATGTTGCAGGGCTGCAGTGTTGCCCTATGGGTGCCCTGTAACATGTATAGTGGGTGGAGAGTGTCTTGTGCCCAAATGTCCATAGTCACACATACCTGACAAGCAGAACTCTTAGTTGCTTATTTTAGAGAGTTTTTCCTTAAGTGAGGAGCATCTTGGCTTTTGGATTTGGAGAACTATCAAAAATAATGTTTGGAGAATTTCTGTTTAAGGAAAAATAACATCTTAAAAGGTTTGTAAAAGTGCAAGTACCCTGGAAAGTATCACATTATCCATGATTTGATTAGTTCTGTGTTCTTAAAGTTGTTAAGTGCTCTTGGAGCTAAGGAGAAATTAGCTAGTTTAAGGGTCAAGATTGTCTAAGACAAATTTAAGGGTTCAGGTCCCAGGGCCAAATAGTGGGATCAGGTCTGGGAGCGAGGTGAAGTCTTGCAGAATTGTGGCCAAGGAAAGAGGCATACTGAGTGGTCAGAGCTGGAGAGTCAGGGACTAGAGATCAATGCCTAGACATGAAGAAAATTCAAACTCCAAAAGCTGATGCAGAGAATCAGAGCTGAGAAAGCACCCTGAAGGACGAAGAGGACAGTGGCACAGGCTGGGACTAGAGCACAACAAGATTGGATACCAAGCAGGACAGGAACAGGTGGGAATAGACTTCAGGTGAAGGTCAGGATCATGGCCCAGCAAGATAACAACAGATAAGGATAGGATCAGGCAAGGTCAAAGGGCCAGGAACCAGGCACAAATCAGGTTCAAGACAGGAACAGGGCAGGCGCAGGACAAAAATAAAGCAGGCAGCAACAGGATCAGGCAGGGACAGGATCAGGGCAATGTCATTTTCCCACCCAACTTCCTGTGGCTGCTGGATTGCATTATATTCTGGCAGGAGCCAATCAATATTTATTTATTTTAAACATTTTCTATCCCGCCCTTCCTGCCACAGGCAGCTCAGGGTGGCTTACAAATACTAAAAACATTGATTAAAACAACATAAAAAGGAGGGGGGGAAATCAATCCCCCCCATCCCTCCCTTACCCATCTCCCCCACCAAACGCCTGGCGGAACAGCCAGGTCTTACAACTTTTCTGAAAGGAGGGAAGGTCTGGGGTCAGCCTGGCCTCTACCGGAAGGGAGTTCCACAGCCGAGGCGTGGCCACCAAGAATGCCCTCCCCTGAATGGCCCCCCCGAAAGACCCAGGGAACCTCAAGCAGGGCACCCCCAGATGACCGTAGGGGTCGATCCAGGACTCGGGGAGGCGATCTCGCAGATAGGCAGGGCTTTATAGGCCAAGACCAACACCTTAAATCAGGCCCAGAAAACCACCGGCAGCCAGTGCAGAGAACGGCGCACTGGTGTAATCAAGAAGTGGAAAGATGGCCCAAGCTGGAGCAGAGCACCTACCAATCAAGTCCCAACCCAATATCAAGAGTCTTGTCTAATAATATCCCATCTGAACCTTTCCCATTACAATGGGGGACTCTACAAGGTTGATAAAATGAATATGATCCACTATAACTCCCAAATCTTCTGTTATACTACTCTCTCTTCTGTTAGCTCCCATTTTATATTTGCGCTTTTGTTTTTTGTCCCTATGTGCAGTGTTTCGCATTTGTCTTTGTTAAATCTCATTTTGTTTCTTCCAGCCCAAGTCTCTAGTTTATCTAGATGGTTTGGTATTCTAATCATGTCGTCAGAAGGATAATGCTTGGAATAAATAATAATAATTAATAATCTTTATTTTTATATAGCACACACATACCCCCGCCCCGCCATGGCATTTGCAGCACTTTACATATAACAAACACAACGTTTTAATCCTCACAACAACCCTGTGAGGTAGGTTAGGCTGAGAGAATGTGACTGGCCCAAAGTCACGCAGTGAGTTTCTGGATAAGGTGAGACTTGAACCGGGGTCCCCACCTCCCAGTCCAGGTACTGCACACTTAGCCATTACAACACACTGGCTTTCTTTATTATAATTATAATAATAATAATAATAATAATAATAAATGTGCTTCTAATAATGAATGCTTGGAGTATTGAAACTGACATTTCTTTGCTGTGAATAATCTTTTTCTTCACTGTCTTTACTCTACAGTAGTAGTTGTTCATCAGCAATCTCTTCAATAGTTAAAGCCACTCTTTCTGGTTTGTAGTTTACTAGCTCAGAGACTAAATAAATACAGGTGTTAAACTCGTTTATCTGAATCCACTAGTATTTTCCTTGTTTCCGCAAAAAGTTTAGTATCCTAGTGGTGTTCTTATCTTTCATAATACTTTCTTCACAGATGTTTTTAAAAAACAATATACTCAACAGCCACCTATCAGGAATGCTGTACTTGCAGTCATCCTGCATCCAAGCAGGTAGTCGGACTAGATCACCCTCAATATCCCTTCCAACACTGTGGATGGTAACAGAAGTGATGGCATAGTGCTGCCATCATGACCCGACTCAGGTCTGGAACCCACCACCAATACGGTCCTGACCAAATCAGACAGGCCAACAAATGTGAGAGAGGGTGAAGAGCCGCCCCTGTGCTGCACCTGCTCTCCTCTCTCCACTGGCTTCCCCTTCCTGAGTGTATTCTGCACAAGCTCCTTGTCTTCACCTACAAAGCCCTTCACAACCGTGCTCCCACCTACCTCTCTGCCCTGATCTCCCTCCGAACCCCTGCTCGAGCATTCCGCTCCTCCTCCATCACCTCCATCACCCTCCCACGCCTCCCCCAACCGCCTTCGTCCCTTCTCCCTCACTGCCCCGCACGCCTGGAACTCCCTTCAGCTCCGCCCTTCCGAACTCCTGCTAATCATCCTCACCCAGGATTATCTCCCACCTGTTATCTGTAAACTCCCAATTTACTGGAACCAAGCCAAGAACGTGCACCTGAGTTTTTGCATCCTCAGGAATGTCACATCTCTCCCTCTGTTCCCCCTTCCGTCTCCCCTCCCCCCTATCTTTAAATTGTAAGTTCTCGGGCAGGGACCGTGTCTATCTTATTCTCTGTAAAGCACCAGGTACATTGCTTGTGCTATATAAATGCTTATAATAATAATTAATAATGATGGGTAGCCATGGCAGCCAATGACAGCATGGCAGATACAGACCGGATCGCAGTGGGTACAACAGGCATGTAGCCCACTTTAGCCCAGTCAGGTGAACCGTAGCTACAGATGTGATCCTGGAGTTCTCTGGGATCACAGCCCAGACTCACTGCTGACATGCCCAGGAGCACTCCCAAGCGAACATCTGGTGGCGCACCAGTGGACGTGCTAGAGGCTTACGGGCCTCAGCAGGCCAAACTGGGCCACCATCATGTTTGTTAACACCATATGATTCTATTATTCTGTCCTGGGATTTTTGTCAACCTCAGGCAGTTTAATCCCTCAACCATCTATTCAGGTGTGGTCCTACTTTCTCTTACCATTTCTGCTTTATTATTTGAGATAATGCTCATCTAGTCCCCACTTACATGTCTCAAAATATTCACATCAATGGAAGTCACTTATCTTAAGCAATAGCAGCCTTTTGTGTCTATACCAACTATACTTACCAACTTTCAGACATTTTTCTGACTTCTAACATAAACGGAAATGTCTTTGTGTTTTAACTTCTTATGGCATCCTCTATTCATTTCTTAAATATCTCATGATTCCTAAAGAAGCTAAAAAACAGAAGGTTGGCCAGCTATCCTGTTCAATGTGTATATGAGGCAGCTGAGTGAACTCACTCGGAGGTTTGGGTTGAAGTGCCATCAGTACTCTGATGACACTCAGCTCTCTTTTTCATCCAACCCAGGTCCTGCAGTCTCAGTGCTTACCCATTCCCTGGCTGCTGTTGGAGACTGGATGAGGGTGAGCCGTTTGAAGCTGAATCTAGACAAGACCAAAGTGATGATAGTTGGCCTGTCTTGTGGCCTGGAGGGGATTGAGACTCCTCTTATGGATGGGGTCCATCCTGCTCTGGGCTATTGGGTTCTCAGCCTTGGAGTGTTTCTGGACCCCTTGCTGTGCCTGGATTGTCAGGTTGCGGTGCTGGCCAGGAACACTTTTCACTAACTCCATCTGGTGAAGAGGCAGCGGCCTTTTCTTTCTGATTCAGATCTGGCTACTGTCATCCATGCTTTCATCACTTCAAGGCTAGACTACTGCAATGCACCCTACGTGAGACTGCCCTTAATGACTGTTCAGAAGCTGCAGCTGATGTCGGCCGTGAAACATTGAGCACATTACACTAGTGCTCCGTTGTCTGCACGGTCTTTCTGGGCACAATTAAACAGTCTGGGCCCCACATATCTGAGAGATTGGCTGTCCTTCCATGCCCCACTGCAGCCCCTGCAATCGGCTGGGAGCACCTCCCTGTGGATACCATCGGTTAATCAAGGGCTCACTGGGGGGCGTTCTTGATTGCTGACCCAATGCTATGGAACTCCCTTCCCCCAGAGGTTCGGTTGAGTCCAAGCCTGAGCATCTTCCGGAGGCGGTGTAAGACCTTTCACTTTGTAAAGGCATTTGGTGGGCAGGGACAGAGAATGGGGGTTTGGGGTAGGGTTGTGAGGGGGGTTGGAGTAGGACATGGGGAGGTGGTACTTGGTGTTTTGGGGGGGTTGCGGGATGGCTAGAGTTTGGGAGGGCTGTATTTTGCTCTTATGGGGTTTTATACTTTTTTATATGTTGTCAGGCCTTTGAGGAAAGGCAGCATAAAAATGTAAATTAAATAAATAAATTAATTTTATTTTATTAAATAATGTAATGCAGTTGCAATGGTACATGAGATTTTTAGTACCAGATCTTTGATCCCTCTTATATCCTACATATCTCTGGTAGTGGCATCTTAAATTCATTTTGCACCTTACATTCACAAAGAAGAGTACGCCAATACCACCTCTGCCAGCAAAATATCTAGTCAGTTGTAGCATATTGTTATTGAGAAGGAAAATGACTTATCTTCCCTCACAAATTGAAAGATTTTTGAGTTAACAAACAAGATTGTAATAGCCACTTTTTATCTTAGTTGCTTGCAGAACCACAGATGCTATTATAATAAAATTGTGCAGCACTTTCACCCACTACACACAGGATATGTAGCCTGGAAACATTGTAACATTATATTCTATATAACTTTGCAAAAGATATCAAACTACTTTAAACCAGTTTTCCTACATGTCTGTTTGCAGTAATTGAAAGGCAATAAAAAAAAGTTAAGTTTGAAATTTCGCTGTATCAGTTCCAAACAATTCAGAGAAATTCAGGTAGCAGTTAAGCTAGGCTGTATGCTTCACAATCTTGCTAGAAAAGTTTAGTTTATAAAGCTCAGCTGCAATGTTTGAATCGCATACCAGTGGAAATTCATTTTAGTTTCATGTATACTAATGTTTGCGACAGGTGATTTAACATTTCTAAGTTGCATTTTGAATGGGTGTCTTTGGTCCAAATCATGTCCCATTGGAAAGCATAGTTCCAACAGATACATATCATGATGGCTATAAACCAAAAGCAAACACTATTAAGTTAAGGTTAAATATGTGTGGTATTTATTCATGTACCAGATAATTTTTATGATGCTTAATGACTGGTTTTACTCAACAGCTATTGAATTCATGTATTACGTATAATTCTAATGACAAAACATATATTTTAATTTTAAAAGCTATTGTTCTATATTTGGGTTTAATTGAATCAGTCTTCAAAGCTATGATTTAATAGCACTTGAAACTTTCAGATTGCAGTCCTGAACCTATTATACTCAATTACAAAACTACTATGGCTTTTGATGGGTGTAAACTGCATCCTCCATGTCCTTAATTTAAAGTTATCTGCCTACTAGTGCTATTGTCTACTGCAGGCTTATGTTATAATACTTCCCAAAATGGGCTAGCACTTCCCACCCATACAGGAATCCAAATTTCCTGTCACAACTGTCACCTGAGGGAATCCCTTCCCAACAACCAGCCATGCGACTTCCTCTGTCTCTCACTCAGAGGAGTCCCCTTCCCAAGCCCAAAACCCTCACAGAGGGGCCATGGCTGGACCTCAATACGCTCCAACTCTATTCCCTCTTACTCCCCCATCTCTCACCTGGGGAAGTCCCTTCACTCCTCTTCCCCTAGCCTTCCTTTCCAGCTCATGTCACTCTCGGGGGGTGGCCTCTCCACCCTCTAATTTCTCATGGCTTTGCACTTCTACTCTCCCCTCATTGTTCCTTCAGCATCAACCCAAGACTGCCACCTTGCGGCCAGTCAGCAGCTTATGAACGTAGCAGAATCCTCCCCCTCAGTCCAGTGGGAATGGGTGACTTCGAGTGATGGTCAAGAGGGAGGAAAACAGCCATACACCATCCTAGGAGCCAGGTGGTAGCTTATGAAGGTAGCAGGGGACCACTCTGGCATAATCACCAGCCCTCTTCTCATTTCCAGCCCTCCTTCTTGCCTGGGCCTTTATTACTATCTGAACACCCTCCCTCCCAGAGCATTTTTAGCATAAAAAGTGGTGGGGAAACTCCCCAGCAGTAGAGAATTTCAGCTTGCTGTAGCCTGTTCTTAAATTTTGGTTGTCTGTTCCTTTTCTCCCCAGCACAATACTGGGGAAAATAAATCTGTGCAAGAAAAGTGGCTGCAGGGCCAGCTCCAGGGTTTGTGAGGCCATGTGCAAAGTCTTGGTGCAGGACCTAATTTGCATAATTAGGCCCACCCCCACCTGATTATGCAAATGTGTATATTTCCATCAAATTTACTCCCTCTGGACAGGAAGGATTCCCATTCTCCACCCCTCCAAGCAGCTATAGACAAGCATGACCTCCCAATGCTTTCCCCACCACCCCAGCCAAGCGTCTACCACCACTCCCCGGGAGTGGTTCCACTGCAGGGGCAGCCGGGCGGGCAGTGAGGCAGGCACAGAGAGACTGACTGCATCCACTGCCTTACTGTGGGAGCAGGGGGACCTTAGCCAGCCTGGCCTCCAGGGCCTGTTGCTTCTTACTGCCGGTGCTGCCTGTGCCTTGTGCACGCACATGGTGCGACCGATCCAGAGGTGCTGCTATCAAACACGCAAGACACCCAAAACACAGCCAGCCTATTAAGCGCATTATGCCATGATATA
>QEPC01005945.1:578037-592692 GCA_003113815.1 Sphenodon punctatus
TCTCACCTGTCCCCCCCTTATTTCCATCCAAAACTCCGCTGCTAGGATCATACACTCGGCCTGACGCTTCGACCACGTGCAACCTCTCCTCTCCTCACTTCACTGGCTCCCCCTTCCCATACGCATCCTTCACAAACTCCTGGTATTTACTTACAAAACCCTTCACAACCTGGCTCCCCCTTACGTTTCAGCCCTTATCTCCTTACACACTCCTGCACGCACTCTCCGCTCCTTCTCTGCCCCATCCCTTGCTCTCCCTCGTCTCCCCTGCTCACCTAACCGCCTTCATCTCTTCTCCCTCCCTGCCCACATCCACCTCGCCCCCTCCCTCCGCACCTTCAAATCCCTCCTCAAAACCTACCTCTTCCTCACCGCCTTTCCCAATGCCTTTTAGAAGTTCCCTCTCAATACTTACTGTCTGCCCTTCCCATTGACTCCTGCCTAACTGCAACCAAGTCAAGCACATGTACCTGGACTTTGCATCCGCTTGAATGTTTTTATCTCGTCTCTCCCTATGTCCCCTCTCCTTGTAATCCCCCTCCGAGTCTATTAGATTGTAAGCCGTAGGCAGGGACCCTGTCCATCTCATTGTTCTGTAAAGCGCCAGGTACACAGCTGGTACTATAAAAATGCTAATAATAATAATAATAATAATAATAATCTGCAAAGTAGGTGGCAGTTGGCAAACTTATCAAATTAGGCAATTAATGACTCCAACCTCAGGTGAAGACAGCAACCTAGACAAAGGAAAGGGACAAATTTCAAGGACGTGAAAGCTAAAATTAGGTTTAATCAGAGAATCTTGAAAAATAAGGAAGGAAAATATTTATTAGAACATTCAATCATCAAATCACCCTTTCCCCCCTATCTCCTAGGAGGATGCCATATACCATGCAGAATTGTTTCTTCCAGTGTATTTTCAGAATGAGATTTTCAGAGAGACCCAAGGAATTTAGGCAGCTAGTTCCCATTGGAATTCAAGGGAATTTGGGCATGGGCTTCCCTAGGCTCTTTTGAAAACCTCAGCCTCAATCCCTGCTATTCATTTCAAAACATGAGCAAGCTGCGATTACTAGATTGTTCCATAGCCACACTTAAAGAATGCTTTCATCTGAAGAGCTCAAAGTGCTTTGCAAATAAAGCTACCAACATCCACCTGGGATACTGTAGGACATAGATAGATATTGTCCCCATTTTGCAGAAATCTTCAGTACCTTACCCAGGGTGTCCAAAAGTGGTAGAGTTGGGCATAGCAAAGGGTCCTGCCACCCAGTCCTTTGTATACCTTGTATAAATATCATTATGAGAATTTGCTCTAATAATTTCAGTATGCCATGAAAAAAACTTCACAATAAACATGACATTATCACCTGTGCTGGCCACTTGATGATAAGAAGAATTCATAGGAAGTGTTTCTTTTTTGCTTGGAATGCTAGGGTGAAATACCACACTCAAAAAACTCTATTTTACTCCACCTTTTCAATTTTATGATCTTACATTTCTCTATTTTTACATGGTTTGGAAAAATGAGGAAACTTCCTTTTCATGCCAAGGTTCCATGTGGGATAGTAATTTCCTATGGAAAAAATACTCTGTACAGTAATTAATATAAATCAAGTTCATTTAATCTGCACAAGTACTTTTATTGTCCTCTGGTTTGGGTGGTTTTGAGAGGCCTGTTCTTTCCAAATCCTTTGGGATGACATTCCTACAGAGGCTGAGGTCTAAGGTTGCTTTTAAGATGCAGCTTCAATTGATTAGTTAAGGAATATTTGGCAATTTATACAAGATGGAGTACAACTTATGATCATCAAATCAGGCAGGCATGGGATAATCATTATAGATGTTTCTTCCTTTTTCTTGCCAAATTCTGGCCTGGCCTACATATTCTATCAGCATTTGGTAATTTTTTTCCTGTAGCTTATGTAGAAATGTATAAAAATAGTCCTCCTCTGATATATTTTCCTTTCACTTTACATATGTACATAGAGGAGTCAATCATGTCTGCATAGACATTAAAGATCTTACGTGGCATACTTCATAAGATTACAGTACATTTGCTACCACACTGTGCTTAGCAAAACATTTCCCCTTTCCCACAATCATGCTGAAAGCTGTGCTGCAATTATTTTCAGTCTTACACTCCAGAGATGGCTGGAGGTTACGTGGTGCTGCTGCTGGCACCGCCAGAAGGTCTGTGCTGCCCCACTCTCTGACTGTGACCCAGTAGAAGAAGCAGCAAGGCATGGAAACAGAAGATGTCTCCACTAAAGTGGTTCAGTGTACTGAACCCTTTGCCATGTCCTAGCTCTAGAGAGAGACTTTGTTTTGGTCTCAAATGTAAGAAATGGAGACAGTAGATTAGCATATCTTTTGTTGGACCAACTACTCTTGGTGAGAGTATTAAAATAATAATAATTATTATTATTATGGCAGCAGAAATGTGCTCAGTGCTGAACTGTTATGAATTAGAGACAGGTTCCAGCCCTAAGGGAGCATGCAATCTAGGATGGACAAGGAGGGGAGGGAGGGGATAAGGGAGAGTGGACTGTCAGGCAGGCATACATTTGGGAAGATGAAAAGTCCCAGATGCATGTGTTTAAGCTTAATCACAAAGGGAGACAGGGGAGCCTGAAGGACAGGACAATAAAAGGTGCATCAGTGAACAGTGGGGGCAAAGAGCTAGGGAAAGCCTGACGGAACAGTAGATATGATTTCGGGCCACACAGAACCCTTCTTCAGACTGTACTTCTGTAAGAAGTCAGAACTATGGACTGAGCAACGCAGGATGGTGTGTGTGTGTATAAATATATATATTTATATACTTACATTGCAATGTTGGAAAATGACTGTACGTCTTTCCTGTATACATGGCACATGAGTTAAGGTAGCGTTACTTTAACTTGAAATTTCCATGTTTTGTGGCACTTGAGTTTGTTAATCTTCACTGTACTCTGTTAAAATGTAGGGGTTTTATGTAAGAATTTCCCTGTGTTTTTGAATGGAAAAATAATCAATTGCCTTGTGGTGCAGTACCAATCTGCCCTGTTCTTTGAGCAGTACTATGTTGCATGAGAAATGGAAACCAAATTTCACCCAACTTTTACCACATTTCACATCTCCTTTCAAGGATCATACCTGCTAAATGTCAGAGTGTTCAGTTATCTGGTTCTGATTTTATAAGTCTTTGAATTTTTGTGATTATAATAGAACAGTATGCTAGCCTTAACTAAATGGTCTGCATCAAAATAAGCCAGATGAAACAAGAAACTGGAAGAGCTCTAAGCTGGAGATCCCAGTGCTGCATTCTTGCTCCCAAACAGTGCCTGAGAGCAAAGGAGAGCACCTACTGTCACTTTTGCAATTTTCCCAGCCCCTGGGCACCAGCGGGCCAGAAATCGCACAACCGGGTTCTCCACCACTATGACCTTCTCCCCAATCAGTGACCAGAACTGGGGGCCAGGACCTGCCCTCACTTGCCCATTACCCCCACCCCTAGGAGGAAGCTCACAGCACTGAGATCTGAGTTTAGAGGTCAACAGGTTTATTTTTTTGATCTGGTTTATTTTGATAAAGGCCATTTATAATCACAATCTTTCCGCCAAACAATGCTCACAGACAAAAGGAATTGGGCAGTGAGAGCAAATCATTCCCCTGCCCTCATTCACCACCCCTTCTGAGGCAAAGGGGTTTCTGCCTGCTCCCCCGTTACCAAGGGATGCTTGTCCCTCTGAAGTACCCACCTGCTATTCCTCTCCACCTCCACCCCCACTCCTACTCTTTTGATCTAACAGATCATAGTTCCATGTCATTTCTGCTTAAAGATCGGATTTATTTTTTTTAATCCATTTTCTTAATCTGATTTATTTTGATCCTGCGGGGAAAATTACAGTGCTGAGAAACCCAGCAATGTCATCTTTCCCACAGCAGTGGGAATTGGGGACTGAGAGTGACTCTTCTCCCCAATCCCCTCCCGTTTGTGGGGGGAAATCTCAGCACTATGGTTTCCTGCAGCAGGGGAGGAAGCATAATCACCGCAGCAATTCCCCCCTCTGACTCTCACTGGTCTCAGCAGAACCTCCTGCCTCCCACTGGCCCCATCAACTCCCCTCTCGCTGCTTCCTGCCAGCTCAGAGCAATTCCCCCCTCTACCGTGGGGCTCATTCGCTAAGCTTTAAGCAGACTGTAGTATTTCCTATAGCTAAGTTTTAAGTCTGCTTTAGTGCTTCTCCCGCATGCCCCCTCCCAAGTGAACTCTACCATCCATGCCCTCCTCTTTCCCAACCGCAGTTGAGGTGGGAATGGGGGAACGATTTGGGTTCTTTGATGCATACAAAGGCTGAGATTCACACTGACGCTTTTCCTACAATTGGGCATCATATGGCCTTTCTCCTGTGGGGTGTACTGAGCTCCCCCAATAGCATTTTCCAGGTTTCTCCTGAAGCTTTCCTCATACTCCTTGCATGTACAGGGTTTCTCACCAGTGTGGATTCTTATTTTTAAAATAGCAAATTTTTAAAATGAAAGAAATCGCACACTGTCCCCTTACCAAAAATAGACTTGACCGGCCAATTTTCTTTTCTACCACTTGACCAACGGAGCAACTGCTAGTTTCTCCTTTTTGATTTGTGCACAGAGCTTTGCATTTTGATCACTAACTTTGTGTAGTCTTTAGATTTGTATTCACTGTGGTACTTTTGGCATTGTATATGCCATAGTAAAGTGTGAAATTTTAATGGTCATCCCTAGTGACCCCGCCTAATGCCCCACCAACCTAAAAGTTTACCAGCTTCCACTGATATGATTAATTGTGTTACGGACATAAAGCATATATTATAGGCATACAAGATAAAAATATTATAAGTCACAATTATAAACAATTTATTTGCATATTGGACAATCGATAACAAATAATTATCCATTTATTATTATTTGTTATTGTTTATATAGCACCAGCAATGTGCCTACCACTGAATAGCTATGCATCTCTCTCAAGTGACTCAGATTTTCAGGAATCCTCCTGATTTGACACCTCCTTTGCTATCTGTCCTGCAGTCACAGAAAACTACTGTAGATTCCTGCATTAGGAAAGGAAGGGTGAGAGAGAGCAATTTACAAAACATCATGGAACAATTAATTGAATTCTCCAGTCTGAAAAAGCCAAACAGGTTTCCCCAAGCAAGCTGAAAGCAGCTTCTCCCATACTTTAGTTAAGGTGCTCTTTATTGTCCCTCTGTGACTCCTAAAGTGCTCTTTTTTATTTATTTGTATAACAAGGAGTAGTCAGAGACTACTACAATTAGTAGTCGGAGACAAGTCCCTACACCAAGGAGTTTACAATCTAGGAAAACAGACAGAAGGGAGACAAGAGAAAGAGTGCATAGGGAGAGACAGGGATACATTCATGAAGATGAGAAGTCACGGGTACACCTGCTTAACTTAGGACAGGGAAGATGGGGACCCTGAGTGAAGCATAAAAGAGGAGGCTTCGGTGACAACTCTATGGGGCTGAGGAGCTAGGGAAAGCCTGACAGAAGAGGTAGGTTTCCTTAATTATTTGTTGATGACTATTCTCCTTGTAGTCTTTGGAACTACCCAAAAAAAAAATTTGTTTGGGAGCAGCAATGTGAGGCTATAATTCATTTCTAATCACCTCTCTTGAAAAAGTCAGCATGTCAAGGTTTCATACCTGGTCCTTTGAAGGGCTGATATTGTGATTTCTTTAAGTTTCCTTTTTCAGACAGTAACAACAACAAAAAATTCAGACCAGCTTCTGTGTTAGGCTCTTGCCCCTGAGAAAATCCACACAGCATTTCATCGGTCAGAAGGAATCCACACAGGCCGGCGAGGGGGGGAAAGCTTTACTGTGCAAGGGAGGTCTGCAGAACCTGTAAATGGCACTTGGCATGGGTGTGTGGAGGCCAACCAATTTAGGGAAGTGCTGGGACAGAGCTTGGACATGAAGGACAAGGATTTAAGTCTGGCTTATGAGAGAAGCTACTGTATGGATATCCGAGTCCTTTAACTTTTTAAGACTGCTTTTCTTTTCTTTTTTTTAACCCAGCCTCTTAGTGAAATAGATTGCTCTAAATTTGCATCACTATATATTCATATATGTAAATTATGTCCTGCATTGTCACCCATTCTGAGAGTCAGTGTCCCTTTTTTCAGGGTTCAGTAGCTGAGCAGTAAGCAACCATGACTAGAGGGGGACTTAGAATCTAGAACGGACAAGGGGAGTGGTACATAGGGAGGGGCTAGGATACGTTCAAGAAGTTGAGATGTGGTAGGTGCATGTGCACCTGAGGAAGGAGGAGAATTTGGAAGAGTAAGACAGTATAAGGAAGGCACAATCTATAGGGGGGAGGAGCTAGAGAAAGCCTGATGGAAGAGCTTGGCTTTTAGGAAGAATTTGAAGATTAGCAGCAGCTATTAATCATTTGTTAATCCTTTTAAAACTACTTATCAATGTACTTTTAGTGTAAAGTAGGATCATCTTCTCTTCATTCCTCATGCTAATATTCACAAATATTTGTGGATTTTATGAAAAATTCCAGAAATTTATGCAGCTGTTAGCTTAAACATTAGATTAGCTAAAAACAAAAATGTTCCTATCAGGCAGACTTGAGATAATATATCTTGGTAGTGAACTGTAACGACCCTGCTCAGATTAATCAGGATACCACTCAGGGCCTCAGAGACCACATCATACTTGGAAATTCCTCAGGTTTTAGGGTACTTGCCCGCATTACCATGCCAGGGGAATCGAACGAGAAGCAAACCCCTGGTGAGGAAAATCAACGTGAGGCTTTGAACATGAGCACATGGTTAAAAGCATCAATTTAACGGGTCTCCTGTTGTTTTCAATCACAAAAGGCAGGGCGCAAAATCCAATCCTGCCTTTCATGACTGAAAACAATGGGAGATTCATTAAATGACACTTTTAGCCACACACCCACGTTCAAAGCCTCTTGTTAATTTCCCCACCGGGGGTTTGCTTCTCGTTAGATTCCAGTTAGACTCTTGGTTGCTTCTCATTAGGATATGGGTACTATGGTATATCTTGTTTGCTTCAACATTGGACTCGTTAGTAAATGGGTACTATGATATACGGGAAACCATTGTGATCCAGTGGGAAGGCCACAGAACGGTCCTGTTCTTGGATGACTGTTGACCAGCTAGGTGACCCTGAACAAGCTCCTTTATCTCCCCATGTTTCTCTTTCTGTTCCTACCTTTTGTTTAAATTGGAAACTCCAGCATAGGGACTAAAGCCACTTTCACACATTACTGGGGAGGCAGGGAAACTTCCATGAATACAATCATGGCTTTATTCTCACAGGAATTAGCACACGTGGGAATGCACTATTTTGCTTTTATCCCACGAGAACACGTGTCATTGTAAAAGCTAGATTGGGGCGCCCAGCCATGCACGAGTGTTCTCGCGGGATAAAAACAGAATAGTGCATTGCCATGTGCACTAATTCCCGTGAGAATAGAGATGCAATTGCATTCATGGAGGTTTCCCTGCCTCCCCAGTAATATGTGAAAGTGGCCTATGTCTTGTTATGCACCTCTGCAGTGTTTAGCTCAATTAGTCTCGGACAGCAGTTGCAGCCTTTAGGCAAAATTGTAATCCAAATAATAAACATAGTCCTGTTTTGCATACCATGATTTTTCCCTCCACAGCTCTTGGGAATTAATGGGTGAAAAGTGAACGTCAAAGGATTTTTGCTTGTTGCTTTTCTGGATGGATATGCATCTTTATATCTTGCTTTGTCTCAATGTACTATTACAGCCTTTAAAATGGGTGTACATCTGTTTCCAGTAAAAGTTAGGGAGATTGAGGGAGCCCCAACATCTGTATTACAAAGGTTGGTAGCAGTAGCACAGAGCTTATGAGGGTTCATAGCCCGAAGGAACAAAAAGGTGCGGAGAAACAGCACACACTCTTTAGAATATGCTTGTGACACAGCCTGCCCGCCCCTCATCCGAGTATCTGGCATTCCCTTTACTTATCACATTACCTACGTTGCTCCCGGGCTTCCATTTTTAATTTATATTTTTTTTAAAAGCACTTCATTGAAGAATTAAAGCAAACATTCAAGATTCACATGTAAGAGCACAATTTAGAGAATTCCCAATGAAGTCGAGGGATAGTTGCCTAGCAAAGGGGTCCTACAAATGAAAATGTATAAATATATTCTTCGAGTAAGAAACTTGATTATTTACATACCCTCCAAAATTTGTATGAATTTATGAAAATTTGTAATACCCCCATGTACAAACCTTGAGGCTGAGCGGGGGGGAAAAAGTGAAGTCTTTGTGAGAGGCTCTGTGTACACATACATTTGTATGTGCGGGACTCATGGTCCAAATTAAAACTCAGCCTATTAAAAAGTCAAAATTTTCAAATTTGTGCACTGACTTAGGATCTAAAGTTCACAGATGGAAGCAGTGATAGTCTCTCTTTCAGCATGTTTAAAAATCATCTCTCAAACACACAGCTGTCCTACCTTATTTAGTTTTCACCTTGATCTCAGGCACACAGCACCCTCCTTCCTGTGTGTTGCCTTTCTTTGTTCCCTCCCTGCCCACATCCACCTTGCCACCTCCCTCTGCTCCTTCAAATCCCTCCTCAAGACCCACTTTTTCCTTGCCGCCTTCCCCAATGCCTGCTAGTCNCCTGCTAGTCGTTCCCCATATACTTACTGTCTGCCCTCCTCTGCAGACTGCTGCAACCAACCTGATTGTAACCAAGCCAAGCACACGCACCTGAGACTTCGCATCCGCTTGAATGTTTGTTTGTCTTCTCCCCTGTCTCTCCCACTGTCCCCTCTCCCTGTCTCCCCCTCCTTGTCTTTTAGATTGTAAGCCACAGGCAGGGACCGCATCTATGTCTATGTTCTGTACAGCACCAGGTACATGACCGGCGCTATATAAATGTTTATAATAAAATAATAATAATACCAGTGCTTATCCCAAGCTTGTTCAAGTGAGAAAATGTGCTCAACCACCGCCCTCCAGCCGTGAATATAAAAACAGCAGCAGCCAGGCCAGTGAGTCAGCTAGCTCTTTGAGATTAATACAGTGCTAACGACCCCCATTGTCTGCTGAACATGGTACAAACCTTATACTTGGTGGGAGCGCTGGGTGGTTTTCTTTTTTTCTAATGATCAGGAGCACAGCGCAAGATAGCTTATTTCCTTCTTTTTCTCTCCTAGTTATGAATTCCACGTGAAACCCAGAAATCCCCTTGGTGAAGGTCCAAGCAGCAACACAGTGACATTTAGTACTGAATCAGGTAATAGCTTGAATGGTTTCATCAGGTATCAGTCAGTGAAAGCTATTGTAGAATATGATGAAAACATTTTTTTTAGGTAAACTTCCTTATTGAGCATTTTAAATTGTGTAAGGTGTGTGGCCTAGTGCAGTGGTTCTCAACAGGTGATGACAAACATGCAACCAGCATGTTGGCTACATACTCCAGGAGGGGCCGGCCCTGGCAGGGTCAGGTCAGGACACGGAACTGATGTGCGCCCGACTTGGCCGGCCAGCAAGCACTCCCCCGCCCCCAATAGGGCAGGGGAACAGAACAAATGCGTGACTGAGTGGCCCACCACTCGGTGCGCCTCCAGCACCTCACCCCCCACCATGACCCAGAGTCATGGAGGCCAATCAGAGGAAGCCATGGCCGCCGGCCATGGTGGCCCTGATCCCTAGCAGGAATGGGGCTGCAAACACATGCACTGGAAGCTATGGCCTGCGTTGGCCCACCTGGGCGGCCCTTGCTTGTGGGCCTGGGATCATCTGGGGGACCAGTTCTGGACCAGCCACCTACCTGAGCCAGGGCACCGTTGGGCCCACAGCTGGCAGCCTTGAAGTAGACATCTGGGTGAGTCCAGCACAGGCAGGCCCTTGTTCCATCTGTTATCAACCCAAACTCTGGGGAACCACACCCTCCCCTTCTATTTGCCTTTTGTAGTTAAAGCCCCTCCCACGGCCACCCATTCTCATCCTCATATTGCTTCCACTTTCTCTCTCCCCCCACCCCTTCCTTGTCATCCCATTGTTCTGGAGATTCTCCTTACCTCAGAGCTTGGTGTTTGCCAGCTGGAATTCTTCTGCATGCCTGCCCCAGAACAGGCTCTGTATCACCCCCATCCCCCAGGAGTTCCACTCCCAGTTTCAGAAGCTAGGGTCTAGTGGATCGGGAATTGGACTGTATGTTAGGAGACTTGGATTCCTCTGCCAATTATTTTAGCTTTCTTTGCTGCTGTTGCCCCATAGAGCTGTGTTGTATTACAGTATTACCAAGGACTTTCTGCAAATGCTCATTGTCATTTCAAAAGAAACTTTCTTTTGCCATATTTTTGCCTCTAGCATTTGCACCCCTTTTAGCAAGTGAAAAGAATGTTTGCAGAAACCGCCCACCGCAAGCTAAGAGAATGATTAAATGTGCAGAACCGAAGCTTGTGCTTTATATTAATGAGCCCTCTTACCTGAAAGATGTTGACGTTCAGTGCACTTTTATACTGCTCGGCAGCTGCACTTTTTACTGTTCCTGTTCCACACCCTCTCTGTTGCTCATTTTCACACACAACATTGTACACACCAGCCACCTACCTGAGCCAGGGCACCTTTGGGCCCACAGCTGGCAGCCTTGAAGTAGACATCTGGGTGAGTCCAGCACAGGCAGGCCCTTGTTCCATCTGTTATCAACCCAAACTTTGGGGAACCACACCCTCCCCTTCTTTTTGCCTTTTGTAGTTAAAGCCCCTTTAAACAAATCTTTAAACAAATAATGAATTCCTGCCTGTGAAATCTTAAAATGCCATAGAAATATTTATATTGATAATGGCTTTATAATCCTGTTTTTACAAGAGATGCTATATAAATAAAAATTATTTAGAGTATCAGCGCACAACCCTCCACCATTGAAGTCAATGGCAAAACTATTGGCTTTAATGGAGGAGGATTGTCTTGCCCATTTTGCTGATGGTGTCCCATTAGGCTGATGGTGTCCCATTAGGCTGATGGTGTCCCATTAATAGCATTTTTTAAAAAGCTCAGCTCTACATACTTTTAAGTCATATGAACAGTTTATATTTCTTTAATTTTGTGAATGTAACAACTATGTTGCTGTTTTACAAATAATTGTCATCTGTAGAAAAACCTCTTTCCAGTGTGCTTCCATTGAAATGTCAAGAGAGGTTATTTTACAGTATCTAATTCAATGTTTGTTTTTTTCCCTAGCGGACCCAAGAGTGAGCGAGCCAATTTCAAGTAAGTCTTTTTTATGCATAGCATGCTCTGACTGGAGAACGTTTTTTTGAAGTGAGATAATGTACCACTTTATGACGGCGTCGTTTTATTCAAGCTAAATTTGCCAAGGAATAGAATTGGATTCACACATGATTTCACTTCTTCCACTTATATCACATGTAAGGAATTCCTGCCCATCTAAATGTTTACCCAAGACAGCACAGTCAACATGATGTGGCTCTCCAGTGGCAGCTCTGTTGACTTGGAACCAACATACACAAGTGAGCCAGGCACAGCTCATATTTTCTCAGCCCTGTCATTAAATCAAAAGACAACATTGTGAAATGAATAAGCTATTTCTCACATAATTAGTGGATTAACCAAATGCAAGTTACTGGGTGTTTTCAGACAGGACGGTGGCCCACTTTACTCCACTTTGACCCGGTTTAATCCTCGAGCCACCGTCACATCTATTCCCGGCTACCAGATGTTGGCATTGGATAGATCCTGGCCATGTTGGCGGCTAGCCCAGGCTGTGACGGGAAAGTCTCTGGGATGCAATTGATAAGAGCCGCCACTCCGACCAGGATCTGACCAACTGACTTGGAGTAGAGCAGGCTATCGCATTTGAAAGCCCACTTTACTGGACCCAGGCCAGAGGCCCCACTGGTTCCAGGTGTCACAGCAGCCATCATTGACTGCCATGGCTGCCTTTTCGGGGAGGGGGTAACAGGCTGCTGAGCACAGGCCGGAGGCCTGGCTCCTGTCATATTAGTTCAGGGGCCTGGTCCAGGCCTGGCCACAGTGGTAGCCTATCTCCAGACGGGGTAAGTCATGGCAGCACCCGAGCATGGTCACGTTTGAAAATACCCACTTTGTGCTATTTACCTGCCTGTGTGCTGTATGAACATAGTCTTAAAGGTTAAAGGGCTTGATCCAACTTCTGAAGCCAGTTATAGGATACTGATTGGCTTCAGTGGGAGTTTGATCAGGCCCATGAAGGGCAGAACTTTACAGTCAATTATAGTTTACACCCAAAGAGGCTATTTTTTGTGTGTGGTTAGCCCTGAAACCATGTTTTAAAATGCATAAATATTCTTCCTTTCCACTTGTGAAATCTTATCTTGCTAATTGTGTACAACTTGCTGGAAGTTGACTTTATCCTAATGTATACTTGCAACAAAAATGCTCCTGTTGGTCAATACATATTAACCCTTTCATACGCTCATGACAAGTCAGTGTACACTGACTATGAAGGGACATTGTTTTTTGTTTTTCAAAAATTAACAAATTTGTTCTCAGTCTAAATCTGATATCAATCATACCCTTTGGTGGATTACTGCAGATTGCACTAGCCCAGTTGAGATCAGACCCTACTTCAGATACATTACTAACTACTGCTAGCTGTCTTCAAACTTGGCTGCTCACCAGTTTCCTGAAATGTAACTTGTTCTGGGCTAGGCATCTGGCCTTCTCTTGATTTAAATGTTTCAGTCACACCTAGTTTTGTACATTACAATGAATTAGCCTATTTTTTATTCTCTCACAGTGGGAAAAGATGCAATTTGGACAGAAATTCCATTCAATTCCGATACTTATTCAGAATGCAAGGGAAAACAGTATGTCAAGAGGACCTGGTACAAGAAGTTTGTAGGCGTGCAACTGTGTAACTCCCTGAGATATAAGCTTTATCTCAGTGATTCCCTTACAGGTAATAGAGGCCAAAAGCTATATTCAAATCCCTCCTCAAGACCCACCTTTTCCATGCTGCCTTTCCCAATGCCCGCTAGTCTTTCCCCTTACTCTTACTGTCGGCCCTCCTCTGCTGACTGCTGCTACCAACTTCTTTGTAACCAAGCCAAGCACACGCACCTGAGACTTCGCATCCACCTGAATGTTTGCTTGTCTTCTCCCCCGTCTCTCCCCCCCCCCCACCCCCTTTGTCTTTTAGATTGTAAGCCACAGGCAGGGACCACGTCTAATTCTATGTTCTGTACAGCACCAGGTCATACGACTGGCGCTATATAAATGTCTAATAATAATAATATTATTAATGTATTGGTATGAATACATCTCAGATTACACAGCACATGGTAAAGAGGAAGAGATGAGGCAGACCTAAGATGATTGTAGTCTGGCACAGTGACTTAGGGTGTTTTAAACAGATGGGGCAATTGGGGTGGTGCACAGAGCACCCACACAGGTGGAGTACGCAGAGAGGGATTCAAACAGGTGGCTCCCAGCATGGCTACCGCAGCCACAGAGGCAGCCCCATACACTCCCCTGCCACGGATGAGGGGAAATGTGCCAGGCTGGCCTTTGAAAGTGATATGTTCCCGATGCGAGCACTGGAGAACCCGGACTCCACAGCCAGTTCTTGTAACTTGCAACAGGCGCTTTCCCCCACCCACAGTGCCTACAAGCAGCGGACTGGTTTGCTGGTGTGGTTGGCTACTGCCATTCATATGAGCAGGGGCTCCCTGGTCACCCATTGCCATAAAGCTACTTGCCCCCCACCCGAGCATTCTGGATTTCCCAGCATTGCTCCATACATGGCCGTGAGCGGGTGCGCCATGGCTCATGGGAGCGTGCATCCGGCCGCTCCACCTTCAGCCAAGCGGTTGGCTCCGTGGCCATGCAGGATAGCATCTTGTTTGAAAACACCCACAGTTTGACTTGTAAGCGTTTTGCAGTTTCATTATGAATAATTATTTTACGGGGCTTAATTCTGTAATGTAGTTTTATAATTAAGATTTTGTATCTAATTGTCCACCACCTCACAGGTTTGGAGACTTAGTTAGGCAACTTTGAAAATAAGGAATGAGGAAAACAACAGTGAATATAAGAATCTGCCCAGACATGCCACAACAATATCTAAGTAAACAGCATGTACTTTCTTCTACAAGGAAGGAAAACCTTGTGGCTCAGTTTAGTGCATAGCTCTCATATAAGTTGTGTTTGGGGGATTCTAGAAAAAGACAGAAAATTCTGAAACAGAGCTATCATTTATTCTTTCTATGCTATGGTACTGGCTATAATCGTTTCTCCTTCTGCCCCCTGTCAGTGCTCCGCACGGGTAGCTCTGCGTATGGCCGACAGGAGGCAGAAGAAGAATTTTCGTCCTGCGCATGCGTGGAGCTGCCCTGAACCAGTCTTATCTTCTGCCTTCGGCCGATAGGACGTGTTCTCGGCTCCGCCGTGAAACTAAAAGAAAAAACAGGAAAAGAAACTTAGAAGAAGCTCAAAAGAAAAGGAAGAACAAAGAACGAGGAGTGCGCGCCCGAAGGAGACCAGGGCGCCGCACAAGCGGGCGCGGGGCTTACCGGAGACGCTTCCCCTCCCCCCGCTTCTCCCACGTGTTGCCGCGCAATCGCCCGGGAACCAGGGAGCA
>QEPC01005945.1:598240-726348 GCA_003113815.1 Sphenodon punctatus
GGGGGGGGGGGGGGGGGGAGAAACCAGGACTGTGATTTAGCGTGGCTCGAGACCAACCAAGTCAGTCAGATTAGATGTTGACACCCCCCCCCCACTGGCCTGGTTTGCCTGCTCCGCCCCGTCTGGGCCAGCACCGAACCCTGTGCGTGTCTTCCGGGCCCACCAGATGTGGGCCCAGTTCTGGCTGCTGGGCTGGAAACATGGGCCCAGAATGAACCAGCCCACAATTTGGCCCCATGAGTCGCCCAGGCAGGCTCGAACTAGGTGGGTGTGTCTGTTTTCACACCCACCCAGCCCACTATGGGTGGTTGCCATGACAGCCAGTCACAGCTGCCTGTTATTGGCAGCCATGACTGCTTGTCATGGCAGGTGACAGGGAACCGGCCACAGCGCAAGGACAGAGCCAGCCAGCCAGGTCGCTTCCCTTTCTCCCTCCCCAGACGGGTCAGGCCAGGGAAATGTTCAGTTCCCTCTCCCAACCTGACCCAGCTGTGGGTGGCGGTGGCAACCATTCAAGGAGATAAAGCTTGTGGTCCAAGGAGCAGGCTCCCTCACCCCAGAACTCCCACCTCTTTAGGGACAGCAGCAAGGGGCTTGCAGGCAGGGCCCAATTCACACTGAGCGCTCTCCCACTTTATCACTTTGAGGGAGAGTAGAGGGGGTCCCTACCCCCGACAATCCCTACCACCACCAGTTAGGCAGTGAAGGTGGGACAAAGACCACCTCCTCAGTCCCCAGGGGCCAGGATCCTGCCCATGGCTTCTTAGCAGAGTGCGCCAAGCCCACAGTATGTTCCCACACTTTCAGGCAGCAGCCGCCACTCTGGATCCTCCCAGCCAATCGTCCCCATGGGAGAGAAGGGGCACACCCCCGTGATCACACCAGAGCCCCAAAGGACAGCACAAGCTAGAAGCTGGTACCTCAGCCTCCGACTTTGAGATCCAGCCACAGGGGAGGAATGGGAGACGTAGGAGTCTGCAGCAGAGCCAGCGAGACCGCTCCTCATCCTCCTTCCCTCAGACCCACTCAGGCTACATAAGGCAGCACCACAAGGGGAAGCGGAGCCACATGGTCCATCGCAAATAGCGAGGCGGGCTCTCTGGCTCAGACTCTGAAAGTCAAACCTACAAGCTAAGATGGTTCTAACAGCAGCTCCCTTCCTGGGAGGCAAACTGTATGGGGAACCAATGGAGAACACGACGACAAATGAACCAGAGAAGAAAAAGGGGATTTACCATCAGCCCCACCAGGAAGGATGGGAGAAGGCCACAACCAAGGCAAAACTTGTGTTTCCATTCATCCTTTTAATCGTGGCGGTTCCAACTCCAACCGACAAAAATGGCAAAGGAGGCCAACTTGCAGGCCCAGCATCCAGGCGCCCAGCCAAGATATGGTCACGCCTACCAGCTCTCGACTCCAGGATCTAGCCTTCTACCCTCAGCATAGGGGGACGTCTGCAGGCCTTCAACAACCAATGACAGATGACCACCACAGATAGGTGGGGGAGGGAGACCATCCCCTTCATGGGTTCTGGATCGAGTCACAGCCACAAAGCTTCTTCATCAAGGTCACACAATACTGAAAATGAATTCCTACCTAGACAAAACGTAAAAAAGGATGAAAATGAGGATAAGCAACTTCCTAAAGGAAAAGGAAGCTGCACAAAAGCATCGCTCAGCTGGGGATGAAACTTTAAGCAGAGCTTTTCTTCTCAGCCTGGTTTCCCCGCGAGTTCAAAACCTCTTTACTGAATCCATTCTTACGCAGCAACATTGTTTGCTAGTACTTCCTTCATTTGGTAAAGTATGGATGTTCTAATGCGATAGGCTGTTTTTCGTCCTTGCTTGAAGGATTTTATCAGACTTTAGAGGGATGAAAATGTATCCCTTTTCCTACTTTGATATCTTGTTATCCGCCTGCTCCCCTTTCCTCATTATAGCCCTACTAATCCAAATGGAAGTCGAATCACTCTTTTTAAGACTGTGTGAAACATTAATGCTTTCTTTATAGTGAATAAAAATAATGAAAAATATATATGCTGATTTTAATTAGAAGAGCAAGTTTCTGTTCTTGCATTTTAATTGAATTACCATTGCGTTTAAATGCAAGCAACACAACATGGTGTAGTCCAAAGGCATTTATAAGGCAGTCTACCACGAATTAAAAAAACACCAATTTTTGACAGCCGACTCTCTGCACTCTACAAATACAAAATGTCACCCGGATCTGATTTTTACCAGTTTTTTTCCATCTATTCAAAAGGAACACTGGCACAATAGGATTCATTTTATTTTTTGTTAAGATGACTAACTACCTGATATGGCAGCACTTCTTATTCAGACATCTATGAACATTAAACAAACTATGCAAACAGGAGGGCTTTAAGAATCTGGCTTTCCATACTTTGCAGGAAGTTCATATAGGTTTCTCTACTCACTCCATATCTAGTACATTTATATAATGCTATTAATATAGCACCCAGCTCCAAATGCAAGTTAAGACTTTGGCTTATCAGTACAATTTGTGATTTGAAAGTCTCCACTTAGTGCAGAGTTCAGTTTAAAATTAGAATAGAGAGAGTTTGGACTCAACTGATTCAGTCTGCTCAACTACAAAAAAAAACTAGATAGGAAATAAAAGCCTATATTTAGAGGAGTTCCAAACATGCCACAATGTTATTTGAATTTGATCTTAAAAGGCTGTCTTCCTCTTTTCAGGTAAATTTTACAATATAGGAGACCAGAGAGGACACGGAGAAGATCACTGTCAATTTGTGGACTCCTTTTTAGATGGAAGGACCGGGCAGCAGCTTCTTCCAGAGCAGCTACCAACCAAAGATGGTAAGTTCTGAACAGCCTAGTTGTTGAAAAAAAAAACCTATTGCTTCCTGCACCCCCAAGTCACCATTTCCATAACTGAGGTGATTGGCCCTGGCTAACAGCTTTCAGGACAGCACTCCAAGTTGAGGTCCAGAGTTTGTTTCAACTTCCAGCAAGCCAAAATTATGCCTAGCAAGATACTGTCTTCTCTAGTATCCGCTCCTCTCCAAACCTTCAGCAGTTAGCCAAGTTCAAGTCTTCAAACTGCCTGGCTTCCAATTCCTTAAGAGAAGACCTTGATTCATTCTTTAGTGTACCTTCCCAATTAGAGAAGAAATATGGTCAGAAATATGCACAGAATTCATAATCAAGAACTTCCAAAACCTAATCCCGACTCGCACCAACTCCCCTACTCTGCCTCAGTTTCACCTATTCATAGTTCCCACTTTCTAAGGCAACACCGAGTTAATGTATGTGAAATGTTTTCTTTCATCATTTCACCATAATGTAGGAGAATATGGAGTAGTTTTGCAGCAGACAGCAAGATCTTGTAACTTCCAACAGACATTTGTCAGATTTACATATTAAAAGCCCTTAAAAGAAAACCACTATGTTAAATTTTAAAATGTCACTAAAGGGTTCAAACTGGCCTGAATTGTTTTGGAAGAGCTATAAAACAGTAGGTGTCCATAGCTTTCTTTAGTGATAAATGAAAGGAGAACTGAAAAACAAGTATGGGGGAAACTACAACATGCTATGAAAATGCTGCTCAAGTTAGCCGCCTACAACCTAGAGGTGGTAGGGTCTTCTAGCAGGATGAGCACGACTAGTAGTCCTTAGTTCTCTATTCAGCTGTGATGAGTTTGAGTTTGGGGCTTGGTCAGATCACTTAGCATATCATGTTCCCCAGATTGATTGATTGTCAGATGTGAGTATTCCTACTTAACTCCTACCCTCAAGGGGTTGAGGCTTTCAGTGCAGTGCCTTTTGCCCTAAAGCAAGCCCCATTCACATCAGTCAGCCTTGTGTCAGTGCAAAGGGCTAACAGCAGCAAACAACTGCAAGGTCAAGCCTATAATGTTTGTAAAGTTCTACAGAATAATGAAATTCCTATCATTACAATCTTGGATGCCTCTTGCACTGTTTTTGCCTTCTGAATAAATACACTCACTCGAAAATAGGTGATTTTTCCACTGTCATTCAATATATGCTTTAGGTAGCTGATAAAAGGCAAGCCTCTGTTTGAACTCCATTCTGCCCAAGGTTAATAGAAGGGCTTAATTTTAAGCATCTAAAGATCAGCGCTAAGGAACACCAAAGCAGCACCTTTATCAGTATTTAGTAGTCAAAGATTTTTCTGCAATAAACTTCATTCTGTTTCATCAGGCTTTTTCAGATCAGTTCGTCAGGAACCTGTGGAGTTTGGAAAAATAGGTGGTGGGACACACATTAACTATGTCCATTGGTATGAGTGTGGATCATCAATACCTGGAAAATGGTAGAAGTTATATGAACTTTTAAAATGAAAGAAGGCTGATCGTTATCCCCACAGCAGACAAGCTCAGAGATGGAAATGTATTGGCTATGGGATCCCTGTCATTTAAACATGTTTACTAATGTATAGAAGTTTATAAAAATCTAAATGACAACACTGTTAACTGTTTAATAGCATAGGCTGCTTACCTTAGTTATCTAGATTTACAGATTTGTTGTAGGAAAAAGGAGACGGTCATGTCAAAAACAAAAAAAAGCACATCCTGGGAAGCTGGCTCCCTATCCTTGGGATCTTATGGTACAATCTACATGAAGATACAGTTTGTATATTATTTATCACAGTGTTGTAATAAACAATGTTGATGTTCATAGAAATGCATGAATATGCACTCATGAATTTTGATTTATATTGCCAGATGCTACTTATCCAAGTAATTCTACACGTTTCTGGCTACTTCCCCACAAATTATTGAATAAAGATATCCAATAACCGATTTTTGTACAGTGAACAGTCCCTATCCCTGCCCAACTTCTGCATTTAGTAAAGCCCATAGCACGGCTCAGCAACATGGACATTAATGAAAACTGCAAGCATTGTTTCAAATCTATGGCAGGAGTGTATAAAACGCATTGCCAGGCAGCTGAATTGTGCCTGCTTAAAGTTGTATTCTATTCAATGATCCTATATAAAGTGTTAAACTTTGTCTAGATTTTGTACCCCTCCATGATGGGTAAATGGCAGTATTTTGAATCACATCTAGTATCAGGTTTTAAGGTAGACACTTATGATCATAGAAATCAAATACTTCTGTAACAAAATGGAATTGCAGTCAGCTCTTTAGAATACTTAAGAGGTCAAATGTACAACTGTGTGGAATTTTATTGATTATACAGGAGATGCCTCTAAAAAAAGCTCTGTCAAATTGCTTTATCATTTAAGAACACTAAGGTGTAGGTTTTTTATGGTGTTAGTGCATTTTTAATGCAATGAATAGAGTATGAAAAGACCAAGGAAATTTATAGGAATAGTTGTTTATAGAAAATGCCTTAAAGTACATTGCAGGTACACTGTACTCTTAATAAAGTATTTTTAATCATACCATGTTTGTTTTATATCAAGTGGTTTGCTATTCGCTGTTATAGGCTTATGCCAGGGAATGGCGCTAGATTTGCCAATCTTGAGAATATGCTGAAAGAATGGTGTGAAAAGTATGTCTTACTTTTCTATAGGAGCCAACACCGAGTACACAGTTTAGTGCAATTGGTGCACTTGATAAAATGAGTCCAGTAATTTGACTTAAGAGGTCAAATGTACAGCAATGTGGAAACAAGGTTCTTTAGGGACTGGGCTGAAATCATTATACAGCGATTACTATTGCTAGAAACGCATCCTGAGCCTACCTGAAAAGCTTGGTTGTGGCAGTAGCTTAATTGGGACATTTATCTAAATCAGAGTTGTCCAGTGCTTCCGACTGTGAAAAAAATAATATTCCTGTGCTAAATATCTATGAACGTGTCCTGTTCAGTCATACCAATTTTTATCAGTAATTCATGCAACTGAAAGCTTATGACTATTAACAGCTAGTCTGAAGAAAGTCGGCAATGCTTTACCAAAGCTATACAACTTAAGGGCACAGCTTGTTCTCATTAGATATGGTTACTGTATGTATTTTGATTTCTAATTAAGTCACAATTTCCTTAATGTAGGTTTCTGTTTGCCAGCTTTTTGATCTATTTATTTATTTATTTACAAGCATTTTTAACCCATCCATCCAGCTCTGGGTGGCGCACAATATAAAACATTAACATTAAAAACAACTTTTAAAATAGACAACAAGGGAGGTATAAAAAATCCCCACCCACACCACCCTAACCCATTCCCCCCCACCCTACCCATCCTCCCCCCCCACCCCCCGAAACCCAGGCAAAACAGCCACATCTTGCAACAGCATCGAAATGAGGGGAGATCCGGGGCCAAACGGGCCTCCACCGGCAGGGTCTTCCACAGCCGTGGGGCGGCCACCGAGAAGGCCCTCTCTATCTTTATCTAGCTCATAGTAAAAGTTAATACTCATCTTTGCACTATACACCTTAATAATCTGGCTCTGACAGAGGAATTACTGGTTAAAAGGAACAGAACTGGTTTTGCCTCACTGCCGTATTTTGTTCCTGTGTGGTCTGTTTGGGAGTTTGCTACAGACACTGATTTGGTTTTCCTTGGCTCACAACAAAATTCCTAAAAACAGATCCAATTTTCTCTGGACGTTGAAGGGGTTGTGGTAAATTGTTTCTTCCAGGACAAATACATCAAAAACATTATATCAACTCAAGCTTCTGTCCCCAAATTCCACACCATTAAAATCTTAACAGCTGTTCTATAAGCCTCACCATCAGTTTCAGAGGTACTTCAGTGGTTATTTGTAAGATTGCATTTCCCACTCCCCCAGTTTAAAATGCATTACTTTGTTAAGAGCTACTGTAAAAACAATTTAGCAAATAGCACAATTGTTAGTCATGAAAATGATCTCTACAGTATCTACAGATAGCACTTCACTCACCTATAAAAACATTTGATGGCATGTTCTCCATCCTTTTTCTCTGGCCTATGCAAGATTAGTTTTAAGCTAATTTCATACAAGACTGCAACCCAGCAATATGGCAGTCTTCGTGCTTGAGCAGGCAAGTATTATGACAAGTATGGAACACCAGTACTCAGTAACGGAGAAATCACATATTGGTTTGAATATTTTATTAGCTTTCAAAGTGAATGTTACAATTTATACATAATACCTAGTTTTTAACTCCGGAATGATCTAATTTAGTAAATCATTTTATTAGTAAAAACAAGCCAGATAAGTGGGCTAAATTTCCAACTAGCATTTTTATATTCCTTCAGACAAGGCAAGCTAGAATGTCAATCACTTTACAAACATGTAGATGTTTCCAAAAAGACCTGAAATTAAACTAGGAAGCCAATACAATTTAAAGCAGGAAATAAGATTCATTTGGTCTTTTTTGTCCCAGCAAATTATTTTAACAGCAACAGTGATACCATAAAGAATGCTCTGCCTTTCATTAGTTTTGGAACTTCAATACCAATTTAAAATATAGAAGTCTGTTGAGATGGAATAGTATCTAATAGCTGCTTGTATTTATGTGGGTCATTCAGCAGCAGAGCTTCCTTATCGGTAACCAGGTCCTGGCTGGGTGTAGCCCTGACCAAAAGGAGGACGGTTGCGTGCATAAGGGTTAGTAGGGCCACTTGGAGGGGGAGTCATTGTACTTCCAGGGGGTGGTGTGAAACCTGGTCTTGGTTGATAGGCACCTGGTTGGCTTGGAGCCATTCCAGGTTGGGAGGCAGGGGGCACATTATAATTAGCAGGCTGCGAGGCTTGAGTAGTATAGTTCTGTGGCGGGTAGGTGCTTGCCGGATACTGCTGAGGCGGTTGAGCAGGCAGCTGCTGAGGCTGAGCAGCAAAGCCAGGAGCTGGAGCCTGTGATGCTGGTTGGCTGTATCCTTGGAACTGCTGTGCTGGTTGAGCAGCAGCCTGCTGGCTGTAGCCTGCTGGAAAAATAAAAAAATAAAAAGCAGCACTACATTTAGGTGAAAGTAAAGCAGCAAGTTCCTTTTGAGAAAGATTAACCCAAACAGGGATGATTTTCGTATAAACAAGACAACATTTAAGTCACAACAACTAATAAGTGCAAAAGATATGTACGCAACCAGACAATCATGAATTGCCATTTCCTTGCCCTTAATACAAACATATGAACTGTTCTTAGTATACAAAAGTGATAATATTCAAGTAACAGCAACATAAACTAAAACAGCTTTCCAAACTTAAAGCTGTATACATTTAGTCTGAAAAACTCAGGTTTCAGTCCTCAAATCACTCGCTCCAGAATACTCCCACTGACTTTTTAAGACAGAATTATGTTGTTGCTGTATACTAATAATTATGCACAACATGTTTATATTTGAGAAACAAGGGGAAGGGATTTCATTTTCACATTATGAAGAAATTTAGTCATACACAGAAAAGCAAAATTTTTAAAACTACACACTGATTTAATTATTACAGAAGAAAAGTAATTACATGGTCTTTTAAAAATCTTCGCTCATGTCTAACTATTTTTACTAGTAATTTTACTGGCTGCATGCTTTAATTAGCAAATAAAATTTCAAGTTAAACCTAGGTGGTAACTTTCAGTAACAGCACCCTACAACGGGATTTCCCCCCACCCCCACCCTCACTCTACCAGTCTGATTTTTTAAAACCAGCTTTCATGTGAACTTTGGAGATGTAAATGCCAAAAATTCTCTTATGAAATTATAGCTACTTTTATTTCTAGCACATAACACACCTGCCGCTACTTGCAATGAAACCTCTCCATTGACTGGAATCCTGTCAGCATTAAACACCAGATACATAAAAATTATTAAAATTCACAACCCTGAACACAGAAATTAAGGATTGAAGAATGCATTGGAGTAGATTTTGAACTCACCTGAACTTGGGCTCAAAATTTACTCATGAAACAAACCTTTGGAATGAGTCCATCAAGTTTTAATTTTTACCAAATCTGAGCCTGACAGGAGACAAGAGTGTAAACATCCTACTACTGGGAATTATGGGGAAAGTATTCAAAGAAAGTCCAATTACTGGCATCCGTATACAAGCAACCTCTTGAGGCTTGGGAAGGAGGATGGAACGAAGGCCAAAGAGAACACAGAAAGGGATCTTCGTTAACAGAAATTAAGGTAAGTTTATACAAGGTACCAAATTTGGAAAACTAACTTAAGCTAAGGCAAATTAGTCTTTTTATGAAAAAAGTAATTTACTTAGGAAACAAATTCATGCAGCACAAAACACAGCATTAAAATAGCTGAGATATCCTGCTGCTTAAAGTTAGAGTGCTTTTGACTTAGGCATTTAACAAAAGTTTGTCCTAGTTTTATTAGGACTACGCCTTTATATAGCTAGTTTTCATTACATGTAACTGCTACAGAAAAGCATTCAAAGTATAAAGGCCCATCTCAGTTTGCATGCCTTTATTCGTAAGAAAGGGCCTTAGCTCTGTGTAGCTTATTGTATGTTACTGGGCTAAGAAAGCATTGGCATATTCTAACTTGGTCAAGGACAGCTCTAAATAAAATTTCCAAATAACTTGCTAGAGGCCAGAGTGGGAGAATGAGCTTGTTTTCCAACAGCATCAAGCGTTGCGCCTTTGGAAGACTTCTTTGCTCCTCAGATTAACCTTGATATTGATAGAATAAAAGTGGACAGTCTCTAACAATGCATTCTGATGTGTAATCACACTTCACAGTGCAGAAACTTTGCCAGAATCCGAACTAAAACTGAAACACTAGACAGCAAATATCCATATACTTTATGTAATATATTCAGTCATTGCAGAAGAGCAGTTACATATAACTAATGCTAAAATTCTTTAAGGAGCTGTCAAGTCCTCATAAATCCTACAGAAATCAAATCAAGAGAGATTGTGTGGTTGCTGGTAGTTAGACACTAAATCACTCTAGCGACTTAAGTACAAGGGGAAAATAATATTCTCCTAAACTGCACAGGATAGTTATTCCAGATGCTGGAGAGTGAGCTCCACCACCAGCAGGAGGCTCTAAAGACCTAGTTTGCAATGCTAAAGGATTGCAATTTTTGAGGTTTTTATACAAAAGTAACTGGAAGATCTTGAATGAAAGGTCTCTTCTGGATCGCTGTGGAGATTTCACTTTTACTTCTGGAAACAGGATCAGTATCACTGATTACATCTGTGCCCCAGCTGATCTGTGCTATACCCTTTGGCACCACTGACCACCAACCATTGATGATCAAGTATGTTCCACAGGGGGAGCCTTTGGCGCTAAATAAGGATAATCCTGGGCTAGCTCAGTTGGAGATCCAGGGAAATAGAGTCCGGAGATGGAATACTGATATGGCAAAAGCAATGCTTTACTCTTGGCCACAGAGGACTTTAGGCAATATAAAGAGGCATTTTTGACAACAGAACTTAAGATAGGTAGTAACTTATTAGAGTTATTTAACCTGATACTAGAGAAATTATGAGAGAGTTTGACTTCTGCTAGACTGCCAGAGAGTAAGCAGACCAAAATGTTGATCTTTGCTAAAAAGAGTACGGACCCTGCAATGGACCCTTGATACAGTGCCCACAGAGCAAGTAACCTCGTATAAATACTTGGGTCTAACCTTTTCTGCATCTGGAACATGGTAGAAGCATATGATTTTGACCAAATTAAAGGCTCATCAGACAGCAAATGGAATAATTATGGTTTTGGCAAACCACTGGAAGCAGATTAAACAAACCAGCTTTCTATGTGATAGATTCTAAGTTAGCCCCACAGGTTTACATACGGTGCGGAGGTTTTGGGATGTACAAATCTGGCCCAATTACAACCCGTGCAAAATAAAGTTTTACGGGTAATCCTGGGAGCTCCAAACGGCACGCCTGTTTGTCTTCCGAGAGCAGAAATGGGCACCCTTCCCTTGGAAATCAAAGCCAGGTTAAGTGTTGTTTCCTATTGGCAGCAGCTGTTATATATGACAGATTACACTGATTATGTTGGGTTGAGCAATCTGAGGTTGGATCCCCCAAATTATGGAGATCCCAGCTAAATAAGACTCCTTTCCATATCCGGCTATTCATTTGACTTTTTTCAAGCGTATTCAAGACTACATGCTAAAGAAACCTTTAGGGAACGACTGAAGGATATTTACATTCAGACTGATTTGGCGCATATTCGTGAATCTCAAGTGACCCCTTATGGGAAAATCAAGATACACCAGCGTGAACCTTATCTATCAAATCTAACGAATTATACAATCCAGAGGGCTTTGTCTCTTCTACGATTTCAAATGATGTCAACTAAAGTTCTTGAGGGCAGATTCAGCGATATCCCATATGAAGGCGGGTTATGTTCATGTAGATTACAGGTGGAGGACCTCCAGCACTATTTGTCTGCCTGCATACTGCTGAAGTTTGATCAAAATACCTATGTGAGCTTATGGCTTGGAAAATGCATTGAGACTCCACCTGAAACTATCATATCTGCTGCCTAACCCATGTAGGAAAATCATGGTTAAAGCTGCAAACTTTGCATACGACCTGGCAATTAAGAAACGTAGGCAGTCTTTGCAGCCAGCCAGGACGCCTTAGGTTCTGCCTCCAGTGATCTGGGTTTGGAGACTAAAATTTATCCAGTTTATTTTAATTGGTGATTTTAGTCTGGTAAAGTCCACTCTTGACCCCTCTGACCCTTCTAGCTATCGTCCTGTCTCACTCCTTCCTTTTGCTTCCAAGCTGCTTGAACGTGTTGTCTACTCCCGCTGCCTTGACTTCCTATCCTCCAACTCCTCCCTTGACCCCCTCCAATCTGGCTTCCGCCCCCTTCATTCTACTGAAACTGCTCTCGCTAAGATCACCAACGATCTTCTGGTGGCTAAATCTAAACGTCTCTATTCCATTCTTGTCCTCCTTGATCTCTCTGCTGCCTTCGATACTGTTGACCACTCACTCTTGCTGGATTCCCTTCACTCCCTTGGCTTTTGTGGCTCTGTCCATAACTGGTTCTCCTCCTACCTCTCTGACCGCTCCTTTAATGTGTCTCTCTCCAACTCCGCCTCCTCCTCCTTCCCCCTCTCAGTTGGTGTTCCTCAAGGCTCTGTTCTTGGCCCTCTCCTCTTCTCGATCTATACCTCATCCTTAGGCAAACTCATTGCCTCCCATGGCTTCCAATACCACCTCTATGCTGATGACACTCAACTCTATCTCTCTACTCCCTCTCTCTCTCCCTCTGTTCAAGCTCGTCTCATCAACTGTCTCTCTGACATCTCTACCTGGATGTCTCAACGTCAACTCAAACTCAACATGGCTAAAACTGAACTCCTTATCTTCCCCCCTCATCCTTCCTCTCCTTCCTCACTGTCAATAACTATTGATGGAGTCACCATCCTGCCTGTCCCCCAAGCCCGTAGCCTAGGCTTCATCTTTGACTCAGCCCTTTCTTTTAAACCCTACAT
Organism: Sphenodon punctatus; assembly: GCA_003113815.1. Classification (NCBI taxonomy): domain Eukaryota; kingdom Metazoa; phylum Chordata; class Lepidosauria; order Sphenodontia; family Sphenodontidae; genus Sphenodon; species Sphenodon punctatus. The sequence continues at coordinate 610,608 of QEPC01005945.1, forward strand.
TGACTCTGTTGCTAAATCCTGTCGCTTCTCCCTCCATAACATTGCTAAGATTCGCCCTTTTCTCTCTGTCTCGTCTGCCAAAACTCTTGTTCATGCTCTGGTCATCTCTCGCCTCGATTACTGTAACCTCCTTCTCACTGGCCTTCCCCGGTCTCACCTTTCTCCCCTCATCTCTGTCCAAAACTCTGCTGCCAGGGTCATCTACCTCGCCAGTCGCTTCGACCATGTGCAGCCCCTCCTCTCTTCGCTTCACTGGCTTCCCCTTCCTGAACGAATCCTGCACAAGCTCCTAGTCTTCACCTATAAAGCTCTTCACAACCTTGCTCCCCCCTACCTCTCTGCACTTATCGCCCTCCATACTCCAGCCCGTGCACTTCGCTCCTCCTCTGTCCCTTCTCTCACCCTTCCACGCCTTCCCTGCTCCCCTAAGCGCCTTCGTCCCTTCTCACTTGCTGCCCCCCATGCCTGGAACTCCCTCCCTGTCCACATCCGCCTTGCCCCCTCCCTTCATACCTTCAAATCTCTCCTTAAAACTCACCTCTTTCGCTCTGCTCTGTCTGACTCTTTATCCTGCTGAGCCACTATTCCTATACCTACGATCGGTTTACCCTTATCCTTGCAACATGGACCTGCCTGCTGTCATTCTCATCGTAACCAAGCCAAGTACGTGCACTTGAGACCTCGCATCTTCATGAATGTTAGACCCCTTGTCTCTCCCTCTGTTCCCCTTCCTAAGTCTCTCCCCCAGCTCCTGTCTCTCAGATTGTAAGCCCTAGGGGCAGGGACCGTGTCTATTTTATTACTTTGTAACGTGCCAGGTACACTGCTTGCGCTATATAAATGTTTGTTAATAATAATAATAATAATAATAGTATAGTTATACGGATAAGTGATATTTTTGGGGGTGTACTCCTGGGGCTGAATTATTTTTCAGTCTATGTGCAGATTTTGTTGCATCATGGTGTTTGTGTTGCACTATTGATGATCATGTACCTTTGTTACGGGCTGCAACCAACGGCTGAGTCAATAAAATTACTACTACTACCCCCCCATAGGAGGCAGAATGTTGAGGTTCTACTGAGCATGCTCAGAGGGGAGAACTCCTTCCATCAACACCGATGCCCTTCTCTTAGTCCAAGGGCCTCTACTCTGTTCTTGTGCTCCTCAATCTCTGCTGCCTTTGACACTGGCCTTTGACATGGCCTCCTCCTGGACTTACTACGCTCCCTTGGTTTCAGAGACTCTGTTCTCGACTGGTTCTCTTCGTATCTCTCGAACTGCTCCTTCAATGTTTCTCTTGCTGGTACCTCCTCTACGTTACTTCCCCTTCTCTGTGAGAGTTCCCCAAGGCTCTGTCCTGGGCCCTCTGCTCTTCTCCCTTTACACTCTTTCTCTGGGTAAACTCACCAAATCTCATGGCTTCCAGTAACACCTGAATGCTGATTACATGCAACTCTCTCTCTCCATTCCTGTGCTGCTCTCCTCCATCCAGTCTTGCATCACTGACTGTCTCTCTGACATCTCTGCTTGGATGTCTCACTGCCAACTCAAGCTTAATATGGCCCAAGACCAAACTCTTCTCATCTCCCCTACACACCCCAAACATTCCTTTCCTACTTCCCTCTCTGTTTCCATTGAGGGTGTCACCATCCAGCCTGTCCCTCTGGTGCATAGCCTGGGATTCATTTTTGCCTCTTCTCCTTTACACCACCTTCTTACTGGTCTCCCCTGCTCTGATCTCACCCCCCTCATCTCTGTTCAACGCTCTGCTACCAGAGTCATCCACCTTGCCCGTTGCTTTCACCACATTCAACCCCTCCTCTCCGGCCTACACTGGCTCCCTCTACGAGAACACATTCAACACAAACTGCTGATCTTTACCTTCAAGTTTCATCATGGCCTTGCTCCCCCATATCTTTCCATGCTTGTATCCTGCCACATTCCTGCCTGGGAGCTTCACTCCACCTCTGGCCCCACCCTCACCTGCTTGCAACTCCCCTGCTCCTCTAAATGTCTTCGCCCCTTCTCTCTTGCTGCCCCCCATGCCTGGAACTCCCTCCCTGGAAACATTTGTTCTTCTCCTCCCTGCCAACTTTCAAAACCCTCTTTAAAAACCTACCTCTTCTGTCAGGCTTTCCCTGGTGAACTTGCTTTCCGATCCCTCCCTCCCTCTGAATCTCTTCCCTGTAACTAGGTTAAGCACATACACCTGCATTTTCTTAATCTCATGAATGTATCCTGGTCTCTACAGATATTCACCTCTTTCCCCCCTCCATCCCCCCCTCTCCCCGGGGTCTCTCTTAGATTGTAAGCCCTCTGGGGTAGGGACTTGTCTATAACTAGAAGTGACATGCCAGGTAGAAGTCGAAGTGCCAGGTACACCGCTGGCACTGGCGCTATAATTAATTGATAATAATGTTTCCCAATTGGATTTCTACCTCTGTATCGGTAGGCGGTAGTAGTAGTAGTGTGCTCAGCAGGCAGTTTTTCCTCTGTCCCTCGAGTAATCAGGCACACTTGGGACTCGGCAGAGAACATTTTTTTAAAGGGTAGAGTTTTCTCAGAGGCTGGTCCCTCCTCTCCCTTTATTTTTTTCCAACTCTGCGTCCCTGCAAGCGTGGAATGGCGGGAAGGACAGTTGTGCGAGACTTACTCAGGTGCCCCGACACACTCTACAACGGCCCGTCACTGCTTGGCTTGGACTTTGCCAACACAAATGGCTTTTCTAATCACCGTCCCCACTGTGTGCAGGCAAAGCATTTTGCAGCAGTGGAGGAGGAGGTGGAGAAGAAAGCCCACACATGCATGGCACCAGGAGGAGAGCAGGTTCAGAACCTACTGAGTCTTCAGAGGCAGTAAAAACCCCTGCCCCTCTGTGGAACAACTTCACCTAGAGGCCCTTAAAATTATAGCCTCTCTAGACCACCTACATGAGAGGCATGAAAGACCTATGAAGTGACCCCATCCCTCCTCCCGCAAGAACCCTGACCGTAGCCAAGGCAGCAAGGGGCAACCCCACACAGCTGGCAAAGGAAAACAGCCTGCACCCTAAAGGTCAAAACCCTTTTCCGTAGCGCACACATCCGCATTCCCAGCTGAAAGGGACCTATATCCAAAGGCGGCCACAGATAGGGGCATCAAGTGTGGACTGTGGTGAAATTTTGAGGCTACTTCATCAGTTTTACATGTGTCCACTGCCACCTCACGTTTTGCCAGAGCCATCATGAAATGGTTCCACGTAGGTAAAAGACCTGATGTACCAGAGAAGGTCACTAAAAAGCTCAAGACTAATATCACTCTGGCCACATCCTTTATCACCACAGCCTCTACAGACGCAGTGGCATGGTCAACCAGGGCTCTGGCAGCAAACCTAAACAGCCAGACACAGATTATGGCTGCATTCCTGGCGTGCAGACCCACACACCGAGAACCTGCTCATGGCAGGTCCGTATCAGGGGGGCAAACATTTCGGCAATACCTTACACAAAGTCCTATCAGGTGCAGGCAGCAAAGAAAAAATACGATCATTGCAACAAGTTAACACCTCCAAGAATTTTCGTCCCTACAACAGACCTTTCTTTTTCAACAACTTCAACAGACAGGGAGCTTCCTCTTCAAATACAGAGGAAGAGGAACCCAAGGACAATGGCCACGTTAGAATAGATACCCTGGGAGCCAGAGGAATAGACCCTCCCCTCCCTCTGGGAAGCAGCACTCCTGACTCACTCGATCTGCCCACTGTCCCCGATCCTCCAACAGGCGGAGGTCTTCTCCAGTTCACAATCAGGTGGGTCACAGCCACATGGGCCAGGGAAGTGGTCTCTCCGAGCTATGGAGTAGAATTATCAAAAACACCAAGGGAGGTTTTTATGCGTATCCCAAAGTAAAAAAAAACATGCAAACACCAGGCGATGTCAAAAGAAATCTCCAGACTTGCAAAGATAGGAGTCATGGAACTGGTGCCTCCAGAGAATAGGCGTGGGGGCTATATTCTATTTTATTTTTAGTTCCCAAAAAGAACAGCGAATGGAGAGTCGTATTAGACCTAAAGCTCCTGGACAAATCCGTAAGGAAAAGGAAGTTCAAAATGGAAACCCTCAAATCCATGTGTGTCAATCAGCCGAGGAGACTGGGAAATATTGGGACATGGAGGCCTCCTTGAGATCGTGTGAGGCTAGCCAATCACAGAAGGTGGCTTCAGTTTTCAAGGACTCTTCCCTTCAGCCTAGCCACTGCCCCATGTACCATTACTAAAATCTTAGTTCCACTGGTGGCAAACCTCAGAGTAAGAGTGGGGTCCCGCAGGGTTCTATTCTGTCTCCCCTCTTGTTCAATGTGTATCTGAGGCAGCTGGGTAGGTCATTCGGAGATTTGGGATGAGGGGTCATCATTATGCTGATGATATTCCGCTCTCTCTCTCCTTTTCATTTGACGTAGATCCCAGTGTCTCGGTGCTTACCCGATGCCTGGCTGCGGTCAGGACTGGATGAGGGTGAGCTGATCGAAGCTGAATCCTGACAAGACTGAAGTGATGATGGTTGGCTGGTCCTATGACTTGGAGGGACACCTATCACTGATGGTGTCCAGCCCCCTCTGGTCAATCAGGCTCGCAGCCTTGGTGTGCTTCTGGATTGTCAGGTTGCAGTGGTGGCTAGGAGTGCTTTTCATTGTCTCCATCTGGTGAGACGGTTGTGGCCTTTTCTTTCAGACTTTGATCTGGCCATCATCATCCATGCTTTCATCACCTTGATGCTATACTACTACAATGTGCTCTACGTGGGGCTGCCCTTGACTGTTTGGAGGCTGCGGCTGGTTCAGAAAGCAGTGGCTCGGCTCCTTTTGGGAATGAGTCACCGGGAGCACATTACACCTGTGCTCCCAAGTCTGCACTGGCTGCCTATAGTGTTCCAGGCACAATTCAAGGTGCTGGTTTTGACCTTTAAAGCACTACACAGTCTGGGTCCCATACAGCGGGGGTGCACCGGAGGGCGTTCTTGCCCTACTGACCCAGTTTTATGGAATTCCCTTCCCCTGGGAGGTTTTTTTGAGCCTGAGCATCTTCCGGAGGCGAGGCAAAACCTTTTTATTTGGAAGAGCATTTGTCAGGCAGGGATGAGGGTTGGTTGGATTATTCGGCAGTGTTGTAGGGAGGGTGGGAATTTTGAGGGGAGTGTGTGTTTTACGGTTTTACTGTATGGATTTTTATTATTGTAAGCCACCCTGAGCTCTTGTGGGAAGGGCAGAGTATAAATTTGAAAAGATAAAGTAAATAAGAGGCACGTCAGTTCACCCGTACCTCGACAACCTGCTGATCTGGGTCCCCAATCGAGAGTTGGCCATTCAAGCTGTTGCAGATATGGTGTCTGACCTAGAACGCCATGGGTTCATGGTGAACAGGGAAAAGAGCCAGCTTCCCCCAACCCAGAGGCTTGAGCACCTGGGAGTAATAATAGACACTCTAAGAGACAGAATTTTCATTCCTCCAGAGAGACATGAAAACATCAGATCTTTGGTCAGCTCAAGTCTGGCCACACCCAGGGTTCCCCTGCAACAGCTTGCAAGACCAAGGCCTCATGGTCTCCCACACACAACACTTTGACTGGGCCCACCTTCACCTCTTCCCGTTGCAGGAATTCCCAGACCTGTGAGGCTTTCCCTGGAATGATGCACCTCTCCACATCGGTTCAAGCCCAGGGCTCGCCTCACAGATCCAGAGGAACAGGTGATAACCACCAATGCAAGCCAGCAAGGCTTGTGAGCGAAGCACACAGAAAAGCTTCGCTCAAAGAACATTGTCAGCCATGGGCTTGAGACACAGCATGAACTGGCTGAAACCAAGCGCCATTAATCTGGCCGTACTTCACTTCGCCCCCTTGATTAGGGGATCCCACCTGCCAGTGTACACCGACAATACCACCGCCATGGCGTAGGTAAAAAAATCAGGGGGGATCCAAATCCAGAACCCTGAACAGGGAGGCCAAAGGCCTTCTACATTAGGCAGAAGCAAATCTGCTCTCCATCACAGCGCTGCACATCAAAGGTCAGATCACCAGTACAGCAGAGTGGCTCAGCAGGCCGAAGCTGGATCCGGTAATTGAAATGGTAACTGAGCCAGAGGATATTCGATCATAACACTCATCAATTCTGAACCCTGGTGTTCAATCGATTTGCATCACACTTCAAAGCGAAAAGTCACAGATTTATGACCAGGATGTTCCACTATCAGGCGGAGAGCTACAAAGTCATGAACATTCAATGACCTCTAGGGCTTCTATATACCTTCCCACCATTCCTGCTGCTGAGCAGAACCATCAGCAAAATCCTCAAAGAAAAGGCAATTGTCATCCTGGTAGCTCCCTATTGGCCAAAGCTACCTTGGTTCGCAGACCTGGTCAACCTGCAAACAGTAATACCAGACCTCCTTTCGCAGGGCCCGGTCCTTTATGAACACCCAGAATTCCTGCAATTGATGGCCTGGCTCTTGAGCATACAGCACTCCGAAACCTAGGATACTCGGAGGCCAAACATACTCCAGACTCTAATAGCAGCATGTCACCAGTCCATAAAGATGATCTCATACAATGGTGTCTGGGCAAGGACACAAACCCTCAGAAACCAAAAATAGCAGACGTCCTGGCTTTTCTACAGGAGAACTTAGACAAAGGGCTCAGACCAAGTACCTTATCTAGGCAGGTGGCAGCACCAGACAGCACTCTGTCTGTTATTAGAGGCTACAGAATTTCATCTCACCCACACATTAAGAGATTCCTAAAGGCTGCAAAGATTTCTTTCTCCTCTGGTGGCCCACAGATTTCCCACCTGGAGGGCTTAATCTCATGTTAAAAGCCCTAATCAAGCATTCCTTCAACTCTACAAGAGGTCCCGTTTTATTTTCTGGCTATTAAAGTAGACTTACTAACTAACAGTCATCACACATCAGCCTGTCGAGTCTCTGAATTCGGGGCCGTGTCAGTTGATCCCTCTATGTGCATAGTCAAGAAAGAATCAGTGGTCCCCAGACTGGACCACGCCTTTATATCTCAAGTTAATTCATTGTTCCACCATCAGCAGGAGGTGGTTCTACCTTTGTTCTGCCCCAGGCCTAAGCACCCATTGGAGTGCTCATGGTATACACTAGAGGTCAGAAGGGCACTAAAAGTCTATATAGAAAGTGCATTCTCTTTATTATTTATCACACCAGGAGACAGTCCTCTTCATTTCTTATCACCTCAGGAGAAAGGGTCTAAAGGCTATTGGGAAATGGACAGCTGCATGCATCTCTGAGGACTATAAAGCCACTAACCTGGCCCCCCACTCTAACCTACCGCATTCTACTCGAGGGGCAGGAACCTCGTGGGCCTTTACTGTCAGGGCTCCCTATAGTGAAATTTGTAGGGCTGCTACCTGTTCCAGTCTACACACATTTACCAGGCATCAAAAAATAGATGTGCTGAGTCAGCAGAAGCAGCCTTCGGTAGAAGGATGCTCCAAAGTATTTTAGAGTAGACAAGACCTTTTAATAGATCCTGGTTCCAAGTTGTTTCTCCCACCCAAGACATTGTGGGTCACTGCTTTGAGAATTCCGCAGCATCTGGAATAACTATCGTGTGCAGCTGAGGAGAAAGGACAATTTGGTTACTCACCGTGTGAATTGTCGTTTTTGACAGTTGCAAAGGATAGTTATTCCTCCCTTCCTATCTATTTTAATCATTCGATGCGAGTGGAACGTCTATGTCTTTATCATCAATTCAGAACAGGGCGGGGGGGAGGGGGGAGATATCTTGGAAAGAGTGCAGTTAAACTATTTTGTCTCAAAGCCCAGGCTGATAAAGTGAGAAGAGGTTATGTTTTTCTTTAGATTTCCAATACCAAAGTTTGTTAGGTCAAATTTCTAGTTGGGTTTGAGTTCTTGTCATTACAGAGTTCAGCTTTTGTTCCAACTTCTAAGCATGCCCACTAGAATTTCAACATTCTGCCTCCTACTGATAGTGGTGGAGATCGCTACCCAGCATCTGGAATAACTATCCTGTGCAGCTATCAAGAAGGACAATTCACAAAATGAGTAACCAAATTGTCCTTTCAGACACCAATAAAAAATAAGAACTGATACACTGTCCCAAGCAATGATTGTGGCATATAAAACTGCTCTTACCTGAATACTGCACCCCATACTGCTGCTGAGGCTGGGACTGGGGCTGGGGCTGCTGAGCAGCAGGATAGCCAGCCTGCGAGTACTGTTGATACATCTGGCCTACAAATATTGAAAAAAATAAGTTAACAGCCGCTGTCTTACGTACACTAAACACACTATGCTGGAAGGCAATACCTTCTGGGATCCAAAATACTTCCTGGAATGTGAAATAGCATTCCTCCCTCCCCCAACAATTATTATTACAAGATTACTGTAAAAGGACTTCACCTTAGAGTTGTTAGCCTTCCCCCAAGAGCAGTCTGTAGGACTCTGCAGCTCCCCCCTAATCTTTGCCTGATGGGACTAGAAGTTAACCAGCTTTCAGAACACTTTCAGACACCCTTCTGTATGCATACACATTTTTAAAACAAACTATGTAGGTTGGAGGGTTTTCTGGGAACCCTCCAAAATGGTTTGCATTTATTAGCATGGTTTTACTTGGTGCCTGACAATGCTTTCATTATTTTATTGTACATAAATGGCTTAGAGAAAAACAGGGTGTGATCCTCACAACTGAAGTTAATGGCAATACTCATATTGATCTAAATCAGGGGCAGGGAACCTTTACCCTCCCGGGGGCCAGTTTGAAAGCTTGCACAAGCTCCGGGGGCCACGTAGAAGTTGGAGCGAGGGTGCTTAAGGGATGCACTCAAGGAAAGGAGGGCCCAAATCATGAATCTGTGCCATGGGAACTGTCCATTATCCTTGTTTGTATGCCCTCATCTCTGCTCCCTTCTCTTGAGCTCAGTGTTTTAGTGACTAGAGGCAAGAACTGGACCCAGGGGCCAGATCCAGGAAGTGGAAAGGGGCCACATAAAAACTTGCCACGAGCCACATTTGGCCCCCAGGCCTGAGGTTCCCCACCCCTGACCTAAATGGATGAGGATCACACCTATAGTGTTTACGATACCCCGAGAAATCACCTCAGCGCAAAAGTTTGAAACTTCCAGAGAATACTTTATGAAATTTTTACTTAATTGTACAAAATGTAAAATATGGAAGAAACCACTCTAACACTTGGACTCTAAATCCAAGGACTATGAAATGGTACGTATCACTGCTGGCTTGCTGCTCCAAGCTTCCAAAATACATACAAGTCATACATTATTCAGTCCTGCCTCATTTTCCAGACATCTCAAGAGCACATTTGGCTTCCTATGCCAAGTTCTACTAGGCACAGGAACAAAGGCCTTTATGAAAAGGAAAGCCATGCATGCTCATGTTCAAGAGCTCTTCTTTTAAAAACACATTTTGCCAAATGCAATGTTAATTTTGGTTCTAGTATTCAGTTTACTTTGACCTTTAATGTTAATTTCTCTATCTGATACTGTCCCTTTGCCTATCCTTGGTCTGAACCCCTTTGGGGCTTTTCAGCTGTGTTCTGTTGCACAAATGCTGTGCAAAGCGGAAACCAAGTCATGGCTGCCAAAGCCAATGTCTGGCTCAGCTGTGGCAGACGTGCCGACAGCAGGTTGAACACAAGTTGTTTATATGCCATTTAGTCATTCTGCTGCCAAAGTCAGAAGAAAACACTACCCAAGTTACTGTACCTTCTGCTCTATATCAAGGCTAAGAAAAAGACAAAAGTTACAGGTTCTTTAAAGCAAATTCTTGTATTCCTCCAGCAGCAACTGGAGAGTCTGGCACATGACATTCCAACCATACACAGCATTCCAACTCAAACTATGGCACTCACTATTGTAGTCTCTATACTTCTTTGTATTTGCATAAGAGGACTGGTCAAGATTCCAGAAAAACTTTTGAGCTTAACAACTACAATCCTGAAACTATCTACCAGCTTGTAAGTCCCAATGAAGTGCTTATAAAGGTGGTTCAGGATTACAACCAAAGGCAGCAATCAGTCTCAACATATGCCAAGCTAAGGGAATGGAAGAGTTTTACACAGTGGTTTACATTCCTTAGATCATCATCTCTAGCCAAATGAAATGTTTCAGTGGAGCATGAAGGCGCTCAGCTTTAGGATAAGAAGGAACTCCATGATAAAGTATTAGCAGTCTAGCAAAAATATTTTGTTTACATCATTTGTTAAGCTAACACATTCACCAACCTAGCAGGAAAACTGGGTTATTCTAATTAAGACAAGTCTGTGTAACTTGGTCACAGGTGAATGTGCTACATAGGAGGGTACATCAATAAGTCTCTTCTTTATGCAGAGATCTGTCCTCAACTCTACTTCAGAAAAATACCAACAAATGGAGATGGGGCAGGACAAAGGAAGAAAAAGCTCATCTTCAAAGGGATAAATGGACTTGGGGGAGAGGGGGGTGGAATTATTTCCAGGTACTTCAGTGACTAGACAACAAAGTAGAAACAAAGGGGAGGGAACTGCCATGGCAGAGCTATTACTTTTATCATATTGTGTAACGGGGAGGAGAGCTGCCATCATACTTTATAAGAGCTTCCTCTTCGGAACCACTGCAACCACTGAAATTTCTGTCCAAATCTTTACAAACAGCCCTGATCGGGGCTGAGAGCAATAAAATGAAGTTCAACAAAGAAGTGTGAAGTGCAAAGTACCACACATAGGAAAGAAAAATCAAATGGGCAAGTACAAAGCAGGATAGCCGTCCAGGCCGCACCAGTGCCCAGGAGGATCGGAGGGCTATAGTGGATCACAAAGCACAGGTCAACAGTGCAACTGTGTTGCAAAAAAAGAAAAAATAATGCCATTATTGAGTTTTAATAACAGGAGCATCATACCCAAGACTCAGGAAGCTATAGCACCCCTATACTTGCCACCGGTCAGACTATCGTGTTCAGCTTTGGACTCCATATTTCAAGAAGGATGTTGACAAAATGGAAGGGACTCGTAGGAGAGCAATGAAGATATCAAGGGTCTAAGAATATTAGTCATACGAGGAAAAGCTGATGACACTGGGTATGTTTAGTCTAGAGAAAAGATTAGGTGAGACATGTCAACAGTTTTCAAATATTTAAAAGGATGCCATAAAAACCAAGAACACATTTGCTCTCCTTTGACACTGGAGGACAGAATAGGTAGCAATGTGTTTAGGTTAAACACTAAGAAAACTTCCTGGCTATTTGAACGTTCAACAGTGGAATCTCCTTCCCTGGAGGTTTTCAAGGCAAGACTTGACAGGTAATTGTCAGGGGTGCTTTGGGTATAGGGTATCCTGCCCCAGTGCCTCCAGGGGCCTGCGGACATCAGAGTTTAGCAGAGTTATGTGTGAGTTCACCATCAGGATCAAACTACAAAACGTGGCATCCCCAGGTTGGAGGCCGTGGCGGACTGAATGCAGCAGAGTAGACTGAAGCTGAATCCCGATAAGATGGGGGTGATGGTGGTGGAAAGGGCGAGGGAGGTGCTGGCCCCCCTGTTGGGGGGGGTCACCCGCTTGTTGCTCTTCAGGTTCGGAGTCTGGGGGTGGTTTTGGATTCGGGCCTCCGTCTGGATCGGCAGGTGGAAGCGGTGGCTAAAGCCGCCTTTTGCCAGCTGTATCTGGTACAGGGGCTTCGAGCGTACTTCTCTGGGCCCGATCTGGCGACTCTCATCCATGCCTTCATCACCTCGAGGCTAGACTACTGCAACGCGCTCTACGTGGGGCTTCCCTTGTTTCTGGTTCGGAGGCTGCAACTAGTGCAGAATGTGGCAGCCCGTCTCCTGAAGGGGACGGGGCGGCGTGAGCACATAACACCGGTGCTCCGAACTCTGCACTGGCTGCCTATAGCGTACCGAGCCAGATTGAAGGTGTTAGTATTGATTTATAAAGCCCTGCACGGTCTGGGCCCCTCATATCTCGGGGACCGCCTCGCCCTCCGCGCCTCAGAGTGATCCCTTCGATCCACCGGGGGTGCCTTTCTGGAGGTCCCCCGTGTAAGACGGGGGGCCACAATGGAGAGGCTGTTCTCGGTGACCAGGCCACGGTTGTGGAACTCCCTCCCGGAGGAGGCTCACCTGGCCCCGGGCCTGTTGGTCTTTCAATGTATTTGTAAGACTTGGCTGTTCGCCCAGGCCTTCGGAGGGGAAGGTGGGGGGTGGGTTAATTTCTGTGGGAGGTGTTTTAAATTTGTTTTAGCTAAAATGTTGTAGACTTTTTATGTTAAAAAATTGTTTTATATTATGTTGGAAGTCGCCCCGAGATGCCGTAGGCATGGGGGGACGGCATATAAATATAAGGAAATAAATTAAATAAATAAATAAATAAATAGAGCCCCTGCCTCAGATGATCCTTTAGGTTTCTTCCAACTCTACAATTCACTTCCCCTCAACACCCAGCATTTCATGTTGACAAGTGCAAGGGGAAAGAAACAAATTAGGCTAGAACACTTAAGTATTTAAGTATATTTAAGTATATTTAAATACCAGGAACTCTGAAACCCTCTTTTCACCTCAGTCTAATAAGAAATCCTGGGGGGGGAAAAAACTTACACTTGGAAAATTATATGAAATGGATAATTAAGCTAACATGCCAGCCACACATCCCTTACGTACCTGTGCTGTTACCACCTCCACCAACTGCTGCCAGAGTATGTGAATACACTGGACGTGCTGCCATAGACAACAAACTCCAATCTAAGCACCTCTTTCACGAAGGGCATCTCATTTTAATCAAATCTGCAGACATCCTACTCTATTGAAGTTTTTAAACTACACAGTCATCGGCGGCTTGCACCGAAGGTAGGGTGCAGGAAGGGCAATGGGGCATATGGAGGGAATAATGGGAGCTGTGCAACCCCAAGGCCGATATGGGGGAGATGAGGGGAGCTTCAGGATGAAGGAAATTGGTAGGTGGGGAAGGATGAGGGGAGGTTGGTAATACAGAGGAGATGAGGAAGTATGGTGTTTTTTATATATGGGACTTATTTGTATTTTATTTTCAATATGTTGTGAGCTGCCCTGAGCCTTTGATGATAGGGCAGGATATAAACCAATAAACAATGAGGGAACTGGAGCCCTAAATAGGAAATTGCTACTGTTCAATGGTCGACCTGAGCAAGCTGGTAGTCTCTAACTATTCGTGTCCATATCAAATATGATCAGTGTAATTCAGGAACGACAAAGAACTGGGTTTCCAATCATAGGGAGCCGAGGTACACTAGTCGATGCTTCCCCATGCTGCACCTTAATGCTAAACGACAAGGAGGGAAACCCAGCACAGTATTGAAGTGCTGGATGAAAGTGGTGGGCATCTCTGAGAAATTTACTACTGGCAGCTGGTTTCTAAAATCAATTCTCTTCCAATCTTGCATGAAAGGAAAAACAGCGAAAAGCTTAAGCAGCCGTATCAAAACCAAATGGGTATTCAAGTATGACAGCAAGTATAAAGCCATGTTACATAACAATGATGTAAAGTACTCTAGTTTAGCGATTCCCATTACAGCTAATCCCACAGTACTTGCTTTGTTAAACGAGACATAGCTACCATTTACAGTAGGCTGAAGCCTGTCACAAGCACCTTTCACCTTGAAAGGTCCCGAAATGTTTTCTAAATGTGTTAAGTATGTGACATTCTGGATAGTAGTTAACCTTACCCACAACAGAAATTCACAGCTCCTGTTGCCCAAAGCAGTTACACATGCACACTCCTGTGGTGATAGCGTCCTTACCTAACAGTATGTAAAAATCTATAAACATTTATAGCTGACACGTGACTAGCAGTTAATTCACACATGAATCCCGTTGGAATGAGCAGGCTTGCACACATGCTAATAGCTGGCATTCATGCTATCCCAACATAATCAAACTGCTGTCCTTGGACAGCAACAAGTTGGTTGAGATGTATCTTCATTAATTGAGAAGTTTCAGTACTAGACACCTAGTGCTTCAAGAGCTTCAATACAAACTATCAATACATTGTACATCATTCATAAATCTCACCACCCAAGACCAAAACCAAATGACTTAATATTTTCCAACATGAAAGATCAAAAGTGGCTATTTAGGCTCAACTATGCCCACACATAACTACTGTACACTGCAAGGAAGCTAGACTAGTGATCAGAGTGATAGTCTGGGACTTGTGAGAGCTGGGTCCTATTCTGGGAATCCACCCCAGACATTCTGTCTGTTGCTGTCTTGGCTCCCGCACAGGAACACCAGGAACATGCCCTCCAACAAACATACACTAATCCACAGAATAAATCAGTGCACTATTAGCAAGTACTGTAGTGTAGAACCACTTACTTTGAATTATAGGCCAGCATTACTAATGGAATCCCACTGTAAACATCATCCGTTAGTGCTTGACAACAAGTGTACAATTCTTTCCAGCCATTTTAATGCCTTACTTAGTAACTGGAATTGCTAATGTTGTGACCATTTTTAAAAACCAGGAAGATTTACAACAGTAAGTTGACTACAGTTTAGCAAAGCTGTTACTCGTATTACCATTCAGTAATAGGCTTACAGCATGCTCTCCTTGCTTTTATGACGCAACACTGCAGCACCATCTAGTGTTCTAATGCTGAACTTTCAAGAAGAATTCTGATCAGGAGCCTGGTGTCCTGTCCATTACATTCCTTATAGAAAAGTCTTAGTTTTATATCTATTTCATGTTCAATTTAACCTTTCAGTACAAGTCATGATAAGCCATCTACTGGAAGTCTAACTGCAGCAGACTTCCTGTAGGCTGGTGAAAGTGCTTGAACAGCTCACCTTCCATCTGGCCGGCTTGTGGCTGAGTTCCTGCGTATGTTGGTTGCTGTGGCTGGACACCAGGATGTGCTGCAGAAGACGAAGAAGCAATGCTATCAGGAGTTCCAGAACGCTCTTCTACAGGGGCACTAGGTGGGCCTGGTGGAGAAAAATACTGCATATTAGGAACAAGGAAACAAAAACCAAAAAAAAGTTTGCAGTCTTCATTCCAGTACAAAGTAATTTTCATTTACAAGAGTTAAGCACTTTCCAGTTTTAAACAAGTTTAAACTGTGAAGCCCAATGTATAGTATACCCACAGTCTGTCATTCAAACTTCCAAATGTCCTTGAAAAATAGCTATTTCTTAGAACAAACATTTCACGTAGGTTTGGGGTCTTTGGGGTTCTCTATAGTATATAAAATCTTGTATGTTTCATCTCCATTACTCCCAAACAAGATATAGCCGACTGCCATCTGAGAAAACACTGTAGGCAAAATATCTTTTGAATGCTGAAGCAGAGTAATCTAAAAGTACAAAGATTCAAGATGGACTCTAGTTTCTTTCAAGTGTGTAAAAAAACCTCTAAAATATTCCAAAAAGACACAACAGGCAACTGCTATATACAGCACCACCTATCAATCCATAAAACAAAGGATTCAGTTCCACAAACAAACGCACAGTGAAGTACTCAACTGCTTCAATATGAAATTCTGCTTTTAAAACAAATCTGTACAATGCTTCCACTGATTTAAACTCAATTATCTCAGACGTTTGGGGGAAGAAGAAAAAAAACGGGGGGGGGGGGGGGGACTCAGTTTCTGCTTGTGTTGCTGAATCAATATAGGAGTAGGATTCCTCAACTTCTGCAGCAGTTCATTTCTCCCCCTACCACTCCCCACAACTATGTAGCAAAAATAAGATAAATGACATTTAGAAGCTGGGGAGATCCTGCCAGCTATACAAAAGCACTGTGCATCTTCCTGGCTAATGCGTTAAAATATTTCAGCTGCCATACTAAATGTTATTTTATATTAACAACTAAAATCTATATTTATATTAACAACTAAATCTTGCAGAGTGCCCACTCTACAAGATTGCTCCTGAGGGATAAGCAGCTTAAGTTTTAACAGGTTGTACAGTGAATGTCCCTAATGTATGACGGTTTGCATTCCAAGCACAGGACAATTATGGCTAGAATGCACTAAAAGCATCAGCTGCAAAGTTTAGTTATAAGTGGAAACAAAAGACTACTTTCAGTCATGCATTGACCATACTGGCTACATTTACTTATGTTACTTGTAGTTAAACTTCTGTAATAATTATGTGATGCACTGCAATACCCGACATCATTTGAACTAGCCAACATTATTGACATTACACATTATTTGATCATTTGCAGTTCTTGATACTATACTAGCTGAGAAGGTGGTACAATAAGACTCAAAATTAATATTAGGTATCAAATGATAGCCTCTTGACATGGAGCTTGGGGTGGTTTTTTTGTTTTGGGTTTTTTATTAAAAAAACAACAACCCACCACTAATCAGTGTGGCAAGTGTTAAGGTTTAGCATGCCTGCCCCCCCCCCAAAACTGCAGTAGGAAGTTTAAAAATATTTCCTTCTTGTATTTGGCAAGCCAAATCCATACTTCAAAGCTCTGATGACGCCTGACTGGTTTTAAAAGTTTCAGACATCAACAAAAAAAATTTCAATAAAATATACATATATTCTTACCCGACACCTGATCATCTGTCAGTCCAAATGCCGACATGACATTTTTGTTGATTTCATCTTGATTTTTTAGTGGATCGAAAGCAGACATACTTGCTGCCATAACTTGAGTAGAAGGCTTGACAGCAGAATCAGCAGCAGCAGGCTTTTCTTCTCTACCATCCACAGCATCTGTAAGACAAGATGACACTTTTCATTATACAAACCAAATAAGATATCTTTAACAAGGTTTCTTCAGTTTAACAGAACATTCTCTGCCGAGATAGCACTGGAAAAAGGAAACGACCCTTTAACTTGTACCAACCTCACACACTCTAAGCTCAAGTCTAAATAATTGGAGAACAAGAAAGGTTCAACTGGCACCAGTGTTTTGAGCCACTTAACTCATCCTAAGCAAATTGCCATAGCATACTTTTTACAACTTACTGCATCTATTCCACTTTTGCTTTTCTAAGATTTCTCAGCACAAAATGATTAATTACCACAGAAAGTCAAACAAACCTGGTGGCTAAAAGGCAGAAGAGTTTCAATTTTTATACATGCATACAAAACGTTTTGCCAGTGTGCTTTTTTTATTGCTTAATTACTCAAAGAACAAATCAAAACTTTCTGCTAAACGACAGGTCCTTTCACTTATCAAGAGTGAGCAGTATCACATAAACCTACTGGACATATGCTCCATTTCCAAGTAATAGCAATAATCACAAACCTTTCTCCAACTATTAACAGCTAGTTAGAGGTAACACTGAATTTCAATCACGTCTGGAACTCATTCTGGCTGGTAAGTACCAGGTTTCGGTGCTTACCCAGTGTTTGTCCGCTGTGGGGGAGATCGGATGAGGGCGAGCCGCCTGAGGCTAAATCCTGACAAGATGGAGGTGATGGCTGTGGGGAGGGCCAAGGGAGTGGTGGCCCCCAACATTGATGGGGTCCGCCCTCCCCTGGTTTCTCAGGTCCACAGTCTGGGGGTGTTCCTGGACCCACAGTGTCACCTGGATGCCCAGGTGGTGGCTGTGGTGAAGGGAGCATTTCGCCAGTTACATCTGGTGCATCGGCTTAGGCCGTATGTCTCGGACTCAGATCTAGCCACAGTCATCCATGCTTTTATTACCTCGAGCCTGGATTACTACAACACACTCTACATAGAGCTACCCTTTGTGCTGGTTCAGAAGCTGCAGAATGCGACGGCCCATCTCTTGACGGGGGATGGGCTGACGTGAGCATATTACACCAGTGCTTCGCTCTCTGCACTGGCTGCTGGTAGGTTTCTGGGCCCAATTAAAGGTGTTGGTGTTGACCTTTAAAGCCCATCGATTGATGGAGTCTGCCCTCCACTGACGTCCCAGGTGCGGAACTTCGGGGTCCTCCTCAATGCGCAGCTCTGCCTGGATGTCCAGGTGGAGACTGTGGCGAGGAGTGCCTTCCACCAGTTACGTTTGGTGCGGTGACTTTGGCCGCTGGTTTTAGTTCTGGACCTGGCCACGATCATCCATGCTTTTATTACCTCTCGATTAGACTACTACATGGGGCTACCTTTGGGGATGGCTTGGAAGCAGCAGGTGGTGCAGAATGCGGCGGCCCAGCTCCTGGTGGGACTGGGCTGCCGGGAGCATATTACACCAGTGCTCCGGTATCTGCACTGGCTGCCAATAGTCTTCCAGGCCCAATTCAAAGCGTTGGTCTTAACCTATAAATCCCTACACGGTCTGGGCCCTGTTTACCTGTGGGACCGCCTCACTCCCTGGGTTCCGGATCAGCCCTTGCGGTCGGCTGGGGGCGCGCTGTTGGAGGTCCCCTGGGTGTCTTGGGGGGCCACACAGGGTAGGGTGTTCTCAGTCGCTGCGCTGCGCCTGTGGAACTCCCTCCCGGTGGGGGCGCAATTGGCCCCGGACCTTCCGGCCTTCTGGAAGAACTGTAAAACATGGCTGTTCCGTCAGGCATTTGGCGACGGGGAGGGGAGAGTGGGTAGGAATGAGGGGGAGGGTTAGGGTGGAGGTGAGGGGTAGGGTTGGGGGTTAGGGTGTGTTTTTATGATGAATGTTTTAAATTGTTCAAGTGATTTTATATTGTTTTTATGGTTTGGTTAGCTGCTCTGAGCCACTGGAGGTGGGGAGAGCGGGATAAAAATCTGTTAATTAAATAAATAAATAAATGGCTTGGGCCCCGCCTATCTGCAGGACCGCCTCACCCTCCGGGTCCTGGAGCGACCCCTGAGGTCAGCTGGTGGTGCCCTCCTTGAGGTCCCCTGGGTTTCCGGGGTGTCCACTATGAGGGCGTTCTCTGTGGCTGCACCGCGGCTGTGAAACTCCCTCCCGTCAGAGATCTGCTTGGCTGCCGGCCTCCCCTCTTTCCGCAGACAATGTAAGACCTGGCTATTCCACCAGGCGTTTCCCGAGGGAGATGGAGTGAGTGGGTTGGGTTAGGGTAGGGGGGGATGGGGGTTTATATTGGTTTTTGTAAAATTGTAATTACTATTGTTTATTTTAATATTTTAAAATGTTGTGAGCCGCCCCCGAGATGCCCGAGGTAGGAGGGGGCGGCATATAAATTTTAAGATAAATAAATAAGATATAAGCAAACACCCCCCCAGGAAATGCCATGCAAATTGTTACCAATTCAACGGCCGCAATCCTAAGTGGGATCCGCATGGCACAATGTGTTCTCTATGTATATGCACGTGGTTTGCGTGCACATGCACACACATGGGTTGCAAATGGCACACACAGGGCGTGGGATTGACTCCAATATCAGGATTCGCTTCTTGCTTCTGGTTTAAGAAAAAAATATGAAGGTATCACAAAGGTGGTTTGGATCTGGGATCCAGAAGCCAGAGTTCTGAACTCAATTCATTGGGACATTTTAAACAAGTTATTTAACCTCTGAACACTCATTACCCCCTCCAAATCTTTAAAATAAACATAAAGCCATTCAACCTATAGGAATAGTTGTGGATTAGGTAAAGAGAACCCTAAACTTGAGAAGTGTAATAGAAGCTAACCATTGACTTTTGTCGGGACTGACATGACAACAATATCAACGGTTCTTAACGTGGTACTTTATTCCAAGTACAGTAACTTGGAGCTGACCAGAGTTCGTAAGCATCCTTATGTGAACTTCCACTTATGAGCATCCAACACACCAACCGATGAACCTCAGCATATGGACTCCTCAAAAAGTAAGCAAGCAACCAGGGGAATCTTGCCAACTGAAGAAGCCAAAAAGGAAGAGTACAATGTGGATGTGCACACTCATGATGTCACTTTCCATCTTACCGTTCTCTGGTATGCTGGTAGAAAGCCCTGGTTCAGCAGGTGGTTCTAAACAATCTAGTAAACGGTTCACTTTGTTGCGAAGTTCTATGAGCTCTCGGCGGAGATATTTCACCTGATTGGACTCCAGAGGTCTTGGCTGCCCATTAACTGCAGAACAGAGTTTTTTAAAAATTAGCTCCTGATGGTACAACAGCTTAGTTCACAAAACTCCCCCCTCTCTAAAGAAAGCAACCTGTGGATCACAAGAGAAAGTAATACGATCTCACGGTGGCCCATATTGTATATTTAACACAATTAGTCCTATTATCATACAAACAGTTCGTCTGCAACAAGCAGTAAGCTCTTCAGCAATTCTAAATAAGCTAAACACTTTCATTTTTAAAAGAATTCCTACAATTGAGTATAAAGCACTGCCTAATGTAGGGGGAAACATTTCAGGTAGAATTACAGGTTTAACCCTCATACATTTTCTGGGGGTATTTCCCTACCCTGGGTGTGCATTTCTGCAAAAACTTGCAAGTTAATGGCTCTCCAACTTTGCCCTTTTAGGACATTCCACCAGGACCAGGTACTCAATATACTCAAGGAAAATTGTGTTACTATCAACCATTTGGGTTTGTGCGTGTGCGAACAAAAAACCCTATGGCAAAAAACTACCCCAATACATTTTGCCATGGGGTATTTTTTGAACCTCAGGTTTTTCACCTGGAGTTTAAAAAAAAAAAAAAACCACCTCATCAGATTTCCTGTTAGTTTCCACATTCCAGAAATGCCAGTGCCGAGGACAGGGGTAGAAAACACCCCAAGACACAATTAACATCAGTTTTTTCAACACAACGTATGAGGGTTAAGTTTGTCACATCCTTCAAGTCACAACAGCATTAGGGACAAAATATGTCAGAAGGAAGTCTGATGTTTTAACTCAAGAGTAAAAAGGAAGTTATCAAAAAATCATGTACTTACCAAACAGTGTCAGTTTAAGTATCCTACTGCACTGAATTGCAAAGGAAAGATCTGAGCTATCAAAAATTGTTATTAGATCACCATCTGAAAGAAATTTTAGAAAGAAATTTTAAGATAATTCATGTGCCTGTTATATTAGTACATTTATTTTCTCAACTGTCTTATCTAACTCAGCACTGACTACATGTTAAGAACTTAGTGCCCAACAGGTCTGCAATGTAAAAGTTTAAAATTCAGGCACATACACACACAAGTTTTAAAAGAAATTACAAAGTGTCCCAACTCTCAGCTAGGCGATGATAACCAACAATGTGTAACAAATCAGATTTTAAAAATACTATTTTACAAATTAATAGGATTTGAGGCATGTCAGACAAAGCACAAACCACCAAGGCAACACGTTATTAGAACTAGAATTGATAACACTGGGTGTTTTCACGCAAGACGCTACCGCACATCTGACCGCCCATCTGAAGGTAGTGCAGCTGGATGCAGGCTCCCACAAGCCATGGAGCACCCACTCTCTGCCACTCATGGCATCATGCCAGGAAATGTAGTCTGTGCCTGTAGGGCAAGCCAAATAGATGTGTGGCAACAGATGGGCGCATAGCCGCTGTCTATCTGAATGGCTGCGGCCAGCCACACTAGCAGATAGGTTAGCCAGTAGCATAGAGGGTCACAGATCCAAAGCCCAGAATCTTTGTCTCCACAGGCATTCGCAGTCCAGACAGCTCCCACCCCAACCATAGCCCTTAAAAAGGACACACACGAAATACAAAACCGTGTTGGACTAAACCCTGGCGAACTTCTGCATGGGCCCATTACATGCTACACTTCCGAGCAGACAGAGAAGCAATCCCCAATGGCCATGAAGGACAGCAGCTTGGCCAACCAGATAAACAAATACCCCTCAACAGCCAGACAGCCAGGTAACAGTTATGTTGCATGTTCAAAGGCAAGTACCAGCACAACCACCACCACATCACTGTGGGTGCCAGCAGTGCAAGGTGTACCTGACAATGGGACATGTCCTGGTCCAACGAAGAGACCACGGCCCTTATCAGGCTGTGGGTGGGTGGGGAACCAAAAGGTTCAGCTGGACCTCACTAGATGCTACCACAGCTAGGCAGTATACCAATGCATCTCTGAGCAGATGGCATGGCACGGGTACCAAAGGGACATGTCCCAGAGCCGGCAGTGGGAAAAAGACCTGAAGCATTGATACAAGGGATCTCCACAACCACCACCTCAAGTCCAGACGCACACACTAGGCAAACTATGACGAGCTGAACCAGTTCCTCTGTGCGGATGGGGAGATTATGGCCTCTCAAGCCTGTGGCAGTGCCTTCGCCAGGGGACAGAAGTGGGTAGATAAATCCCCCACACACTGCCCGTTTCTGCCCCAGCTGTCAGTGCCCACCCTACACCCCCAAAAAGGTGCACCTGCAGGCAAGGACCACATCTTGCCCATCCCAGAGCTGAAGCCGGCATTCATGGACAACCACCCCCATCAAGGAGATCAGAATCTTCCACCTGCACCCCTTCAACCTGAAAAGGTAGCCCTTGCCCATGGAGCCCACAAGGGTGCAGGAGGAGTCAGAGGTCATGGATGGAACCAAGACTGGAAGCGGGAGGAGACCGATATGTTCATACACCAGAGGGGAGGGGGGAAACCAAGGTGGGAAAGGTGAATGAGAGCAGCAGACAAGGAGTGCCAACCTACAGCCTGACCATCGCCCTATACTGTGTTCACAGGTGGCAGGACAGCAAAGGGGAGCCAGAAGACCAGTGACCCGTCAGGAGAAGCATGGATGACAGCTGGTGCCGAGGCAGTGGCCACAAACTGGGGTGGAACAGCAGGAGTGGGGTGGGTAGAACTAATATCTCACCCCTGCCTTGCTACCGATGTGGAACTGTAACGGGCACAACCCAGACCACCACCACCATCTGCGAGAGCCCTTCGCAACTGGGAACAGCATGCACAGAACCGACATTACACAGGAAGAACGTGGCCAGGGAGCTGATGGAGAAAACCACACGGCAAGCAGACAAGATCCAGGATGCCATCCAGGGGGTGGCCCCACCAGCAGATAGGGGCCCTGCAGTGGAATGAGACCGAGCACAGGGCCCTCACTGCTGAAGGCTGCTGGGAGCACCTATGGGAGGTGAGGGACTCTGCCTGCTACTGGCAGGAACTGCGGACCTCCCACACCATGATGGAGAGGGTGAGCCAACAGAGGACTACCTTCATGGTAAAGTCCACAGAGGTGCAGTGCTCTCTTGTTGCTGCAGTGAGCGCCATGCACTGCAGCAGTCATAGTTGAGCAGTGAATGCAATACACCATCCCTACCTCCCAAACATGTCCCAGTCACACCCCAGATCTTGACCGCCAGTCCCAATTTCCCCAGCAGCAACTCCTTGTCGCCCACCACCATCTGGACCCCATCCCCTCTGCACCCCACTCCACACAGATCCACCCACCCAGGCCTGCCACTCCCTCCACCAGCAGGGCGAGCACCCTGCCTCCTCCAACTTGTCCTCTAAGTAAGTAAGGACTTATTGTTTCGGCTTTCGCCATGCACCAACCTGCCCTCTAACAATCGAAGAGCAATAGAGGGAGTAGATAGAGAATGAGGGCATGGCAGGCTGCTGGCAGAAGAGAAAGGAGAGGGGGTGGGAGGAAGAGGCACTGAGCAGCAGTACCTCATTGCTCCTTCCCGAATAAACCCGACTACCCTCAGTCATGGTCCCCATGCATATATTGTGAAAGGTAGGAAGTTCTGGCAAGTGAGAGCTGTGGAGGATGGCATGACACTCACACACCATTTGGGAGACTGGTGGTGGTATGGAAAGGAAATGGATGGGCTAAGGGAATAGCCAGGACAGGGGGCTGGGACTCCAGGGATGGGAAGAGGGAGGCTATGCCATCCCAGTGGTCTGGTGGCATGATGGGCCAGAGGGAGGCATGGACACACTGGAATAAGTACAATTATTCATGTTTTATCTACACTATGTACAGGCTGAAGTCATAGTAATGCTCAGGAAATCGGAGGCTGGCCTTGTAGCAGTGATGCGTACCATGTACCAGCACAGGGCATCCCGGCTCCATGCTGCGATGCACTGGTCATTTTCACCCTAATGCTGCATAACAGGGGCACCTGCCCCTCGGAGCTGGCGGGGATGGGAGGGGCTACCAAAGGCAGCCCCGTCAGTGTTGCATATACTGTTCACACAGGCAGCAATTGTCAGCAAAGGAGCGTTCTTTAGATTGAGTCACACTACAGCTCAAGAGTAATCTCCAGCACTGCTTGAGGATCCCTAATAATCTCTCTACCACGCAGCAGGCGGCTCAGAGCTGCCAGTTGAAAAGGCTTTGCCCCAGGGCCTGGGGTATGGCTTCACTAGCCATTGCGTGAGGAGGCAGGCTGAGACCCAAGAAGATGGGCACCCCCTTGATGTTAATGATGGTGTGGGGGCCAACGTTGCCAGGGTACATCCTGACGTAGAAGGGAGACTGTCGGAAGATGCGGGTGTCATGGATCCTCCTGGACAACCCAGCATACACATTCAGAAACCACCCCACAGTGGCCCACCACTGCCTGCAGAACCATGGAGAAGTAGACCTTCCGGTTAAGATAGTTGTCCTTACTGTGAGGCAGGCAGATGACTGGAATGTGGATTCCATCAATTGTCCCATACAGTTGGGGAACCCCTCAATAACCTTCTCAGGGTTGACCCAACTGAACCATCAGTATGGAGGACACAGCGGAAATGCCTACACCAGACTGCTGGACAAAAGTGCGACAGGAGTCTGGAGTTGCAACTTCCAGGTGGCTATTGCCATGTGTTTTCCTACAAAGATCGGTTCCCTCATCACAGTGGCCTTTCAATGAAGGTGTGGCCTTAGGATCACCATGATCCTGAAGACTATTCACCGTGGCATCTTGAAGTGGGTGGTCCAGTCCACATGCCCCGCAGGTGGAAAAGATGGTCTCCCACCAGCCATCACTCCTCTCCTCCACCCTGCAGATGTACTAGTGGGTACTGCCAGGTCAAGACTGTAGAGGACACCTGCTGCATAACGAGCCACTGCCTGGTGGTTGCCTCAAACCACCGACAGCAGACACATCGCATCTACTGGGTGACTCGCATGACCACCTCAGTGGTGATCAGAAGACAGTACCAGGCACCAGAGCTCCCAAGCTCCATTGGTAGCGTCCATGGGGTCCACTAACACACTGTACCAATGTTTTGAACCTCTTTCAAAACAGCCTTGGGATGTCAAGCCCATCTCTGTTTACAGATTACACTTCTACCCATATCCCTCACATGCCACTAACTCCCAGAGCAGCCTGAACCAGACAACAGAACATTTTTAGGGCTAAGGGGGAACAGCCAGACTATCAGAATGGGCAGGTGCTTGCATCTCTGGTGCCATGTGAAGGTCACAGTGAGATACTTGTGTTGTGAGAGCAGAGATGTCCATGGGTTGAAAGCAGCCCTGTTGTGCCCTGATCTTTGGAACATAATTTTCACAGGCTTATAAGCAGCACGGGTATCTGTCTCCCCACAGATCGCTCTTTACATTTTTTCACCTCCTTGTGTATATAGGGATCCCCGATGGCCCAGTTGCTCAGCTTGTGGATGCTGTGGAAGGTCTGGCACAGTGGGGTCCCAGAGGCTACTGTCTGTATTCTGAGAGTCGTGGGGTCCTGGATGTCACTGTCTGCATTCTGAGAGTTGTGTGTTGGGGGTTCCTGTGTCTGGCTTTCTGGCAGGGGTCCCACCTGGTATACACCTCCATGGTTGGCTGAGACTGGCAGAGACTGAACTGCCGCCTACCAGGCTCATGGGTAGGAAGGGGTTAACAGCTGCTGTAGCTTCTTGTTTCCATGAGCGTGTCATGGCATGGGGTGGGCTACCGGGCGGTGGAAAACGGCTGCCCATGCGTCGTATTTCTGGGCTGCTCTAGGAATGCATGGCGACTTTCTACAGCAGCTACACTGGGAGCTTTCCATTAGTTTTGCTCCCCACGCAGTTCACATGTGTGGGGGCTCAGCGACAAAGCCACTGGGCAGCCAACGACCTCCCACGGCCAACTTGCTTGTGTGAGAACACCCACTGTTTCGTATGTTCCCCTGGGGTTACCAAGATATATTTGGACAGCAATCCAGTCAAAATATAAAATGCAAGGTGTTCACTTCATGAACTTTAAAGACTATTTGCCGAGAACACTTCACCAGCATATACATGGTTTCAGGAGGGAAAAATTGGCATGATCAATTCATTTAAATGGAATTTCAACACCACACCTTTAGAAGGTATGAGTTTCACATACAAGGAATATAGCCTTGCACTTGTTTACATAGGATGGATCAGTACATTCATTACTCACAGGGTGTAAGAGTGAAAGAGGTTACCGCAAAATGGCCAGATTTATATTTCAAGTGGCTTGACGAGCTATTCCAGAAACAAGATTAGTACCAATCTACCATAACTAATTTTTAGTGCAGTAAACTCTAGACCTCTACCAGGAGCTATAAAGATTACGCCTACATGTTTCATGTAGAGATGCATTAGAAAACAGTTCTCCAGGTCAAATTTAGAGAAAGGTAGAGTATATGAACATTCAGATGCAATGTAAACCTAAGCATCTTAACTAACACATTGCATCAGTTTTTGAAAGTCAAATTAAAGCACCCAAGGAAATGCATGGTAAAGTACCATGCATCTTAAATTCTCATGAAGTAATGCTAAGATCAGAAAGCAACAGAGCACTCAAAATATTTGAGACATTAAAAAGCTGGACATTTGTGCAAAGCCATGGAGGACTTGAATGGATCTATTTGTTCTATTAGTCTAAGACTTAGTTAGTCTGTCCCTCTCACTTTCCCCTTACAACCGGAAAACGTCCTGAACAGATCTCCCAGGCAGTGATATGTATGCAACCAAATAATGGAAGAATCATAAGAGGAATCAAGCATTCATATTTTAAAGCAACACCTTTTGAAGTCTTTTGATTATGCAACAAAAGGAACCACCACCATCACATTTGAGTTTCTCCCTGTTGTCTAGCAATGTTGTAATTATAAAATTGCTGAACCTAATCCCTCTGCTTTGGGATTTCTGGAGAAATACACAATCCTCTCCAAGCAATATCAACCCAAAGAGAAAACCAAAATATACAACTTTAGTAAAACATAGAATTCAGCATTTTTCAGAGCTTCCAGAATAGCTGGAACTGTGTTTGCTTTCCTGGGTGAGAAGGGGAACAAGAAGCAACGCAGTTCTCTCTCCCCCAACCACCTTCTCCCACCCCACTATGGAGCAAAGCTGGGAGGTCAAGGACCACCTGCTGATAAAAAAGAGTGACAGCTGCAAATGAGCCCTGTAGAAAGAGTAGTGTATATATTTGGCATGAGGTGAAGTTCAAAATTCATTCCTGTTAGTGGAGAAAGGCATGGAATTCATTCAGGGAGTAAGTTCGCTTCACACCCTGGGATTCCGGGACTCTGTCCTCGACTGGTTCTCTTCCTACCTTTCTGACCACACCTTCAATGTATCTCTTCCAAACTCCTCCCCCTCCCTACACCTCTTGGTCAGGGTTCCGCAAGGCTCTGTCCTTGGCCCTCTACTCTTCTCTATCTACACCCAATCCCTAGGCAAATTCATTGCCTCCCACGGTTTCCAATACCACCTATATGCTGATGACACTCAACTCTCTCTCTCCACTCCTTCCCTCTCCCCCTCTGTTCAAGCTCGTCTCACCAACTGCCTCTCGGATATCTCCGCCTGGATGTCTCAACGCCAACTCAAACTGAACATGGCAAAAACTGTACTCCTTAGCTTCCTCCCTGGGGTCTCCATCCTCCCTATCTCCCTCACCCTCCCACGCCTTCCCTGCTCCCCCAACCACCATCATCTCTTCTCCCTCGCTGCCCTGCACACCTGGAACTCCCTCCCTGCCCTCGTCCACCTTGCCCCCACCCTCCACACCTTCAAGTCCCTCCTCAAAACCCACCTCTTCTGCTCCGCCCTTCCTAACTCCTGCTAATCATTCCCACCCTGGATTATCCCCCACCTGTTATCTGTAAACTCCCATTTTACTGTAACCAAGCCAAGAATTTGTACCTGAGTTTTTGCATCCTCATGAATGTTGCATCCCTTGTCTCTCCCTCTGTTCCCCCTTCCCTGTCTCCCTTCCCCCTGTCTTTAGATTGTAAGCTCTCAGGCAGGGACTGTGTCTACCTTATTCTCTGTAAAGTGCCAGGTACATCGCTGGCGCTATATAAAAGCTTATAATAATAATAATAATTTTAGAAAATATTAATGGCAGGAATGAAGTAAATCTTTACAACAAAAGGAGTTCAATAAGAACACGTTATTTGGGGAGTGGGAAGGACTATCATTCATTAAGAGTGCGTGCTGAAGAGACTAATTTTTCCACAAGAGCAAAACTGCATGGGCTGCTTGTGTTAACCACTTTACTTGCATGTTTCCCTCCTTTTTGTAATGCTTCCATAGCTGTGAAGGTTTCACAGCAGGTCTGAGCCTTTACAATCATACACCTGGAAGACACAGTTCTCCCCCCTCTTCCTCCCTGAAGGCAACCATTACAGACTTCTGCTGGCCTAGCATCATGAAGTGGAGTCAATTAAAATTTAAGATACATTTAAATATCATCCCCTAAATAGGGGAAGTCAACATGGAGCAAAGTCCACAACACTTTACTGGAAACTTTTCACATACACAAACCCACAGAGAAAGCCATTACAGGCTACTCGGTCAGCTTTCTCCACTTGGGAGGGGGAGGGAGAATGACATCTAAGGGTGCTTATGCACAGTAAGAAACAGAAGCCTACCATTAAATAGTGTGCATTCCAAAAGGCTAAACTCTTTTGTCAAAAAAATTACTTTCTAAAGGCTCCTGTCTCAATTTAGAAAGCTTTGCAACTGGCACCTTTTAAAATTAAAAGACACCTGTTCCGGGTGATGCTTTTATCACATGTAGTGCCATTTCTGGAAACAAACACTTTCAGCAAGAAATCGATTGAGAACACATTGACAGCTGGCAAAATGTGTCTTCAGCTATTGTCATCAAACAGACTCATCTTAATATTAAAACTGAATTTTCCCAACAACCCCACACTCAAGCACAATATGTCCAAGTTTTTAGCAGAATAATCAATGATATTAACACATGAGCTATCACAGCCTCGTGGATACAGTGTTGGACTTGAACCTGAGAGACCAGGATTCAATTCCTGTCTTTACCATGAAAACACTGGGTGGTTGTGAGCAAGTCACTCTCAGCCTCAGTTCTATAAAATGGGAACAAAGTACCTCACAGGGTTGTTGCAAGGGCAAACAAGAAAGCACTATAAACACTGAAAATGGTATAAGTGCAATAATAAAACAAGGAACTACAACAAAGATAACTGTGAGGAATACCACAGACATTTCTACCCATGTCACATGCACGGCACCACTTTGGAGTGTAGGAGAACAACATTTTAACTATTGCCTACACAGATTTACATTGAAAATAAAAAATATATATAAAGATTACTTCCAAGTAAGTGGCATCCAGTTATTGCTTCTGCAGTCTTGCACTTTTGGGATATATAAGCTTCTAGTGCCACAGATTTAAAAGAGACTTAACAGTGGCTTCCTCCTAGTTTACACAAGTTAGGTGATAAGAGGATTTGGGAGTTAACAAGCCTCTTTATTAAGGTTGCTTGCCCCGTTACATGGCCCGGCGAAACTCCCAGCGTGGAAACAAGGGAACTGGGGCTCTTACCTGTGAGTCCGTTCTGCTCGGACTGGGCCAGTCCATCTCTTGGGTGACACTGTGCCTTGGCCAGCAGGAGGCAGGAAACTAAAAACTGAGTGCGCATGCGCCGGGTCACCCATTGCACAATTCAGTGGTAGTACAGCCGATGAATCTGCAATGCCTCAATAAGGTATTAGTATAACCCAAAGATCAGGTTCACTGCTAGTTTGGCCCCCGCTGTCGGGTGGGCCAATGGACTGGCCCAGTCCGAGCAGAACAGGGACTCACAGGTAAGAGCCCCAGTTCCCTTTTCTGCTCCAGGCTGTGGCCAGTCCATCTCTTGGGATGTACCCAAGCGGTACTGGAAGATGAGGGAGGGAGACAGTGGCACTAAGGTAGAACCACCTGCAGGACTCGCCTGCCAAAGGCGGCCTCCGCTGATTGGAAGGAGTTCAACTTGTAGTGCTTGGTGAAGATATAAATGGAGGCCCAGGTGGCTGCCCTGCACACCTCCTCGTAGGAGGCTCTGGCTGCAAAGGCTGCCGAGGTGGCTGCCCCCCGCGTGGAGTGTGGCCAGATCTTTTGCAGGGGAACCTTCCCCTTGGCTTTGTACGCTTCAGTTACAAGCCACCACCCATCGAGAAATGACAGCCTTAGAGGCCTTGGAGCCCTTAAGCCCAGGTCTGATATTGACAAACAGAGCTGGGGCTGCACGGAAGGGGGCTGTGTACTTGAGATAGATCCGCAGAGCCCGCCTGACGTCAAGGCAGTGCCAATCTTTTTCCCTGGGATGTGAAGGGTTGGGACAGAAAGATGATCTCCTGACTTCTATGGAACAAGGAATTAACCTTTGATAGGAAGGCCTGGTCTAGGCGAAGAACTACTGAATCATGGTTGAAGTTGCAGAAATTTTTCTCAATTGATAGCGACCCCAGTTCGGACATTCGCGTGGTGGATATGATGGCAACTAGGAAGGCAACAGAAAGAAGAGGGACACCTTCTTAAGGGGCTCGAAGGGATGAGCGTGGAGGGCTCCTAAGACGAGGTTCAGGCTCCAGGAAGGAAACCTGTGGACCACAGGGGGGGAAAGGGCCTTGGCACCAACTAGAAATCTTCTAATGAGGTGATGCCCAGCTACCTTGCGGCCCCTGGCAGGCAGAAAAACAGAGCCCAGGGCGGCCAACTGTCTCGAGAGAGGGTGTTGGGCTTTAGGCTGCTGTCCAGACCCTCCTGCAGGAACTTGACCATCTGGGGGATGTGAATCTGTTCCGGATCCAGGGACTTCCTCTGGCACCACCCCCTGAAGACCATCCACGTGGACCGGGAGATCCTACGGGTGGAAGGCCTTCTAAATGCAAGTAGGGTGTTCATTAGGGCCTCTGAGAAACCAAAGCCCTCTAGCGCCGAGCGCTCAATTTCCAGACAGCTAGCTTCAGGTGGGCCAAACCCTCGAAGAGGAAGGGAACCTGGGAGAGGAGGTGTGGCACTTGTGGGAGGAACAGGGGGGAGGAGAGTGCCAGCTCGACTATGTCAGAGAACCATGGCCGCCTCGGCCAGAACGGGGCCGCGAGGATGAGCGTGGCTCCCTCTGACCTGGCTATTGCCAAAGTCTGCCCGATTAGTGGAAAAGGAGGGAAGGCATACAGCAGCTGCGGAGGCCAGGGAGAGCTGAGGGCGTCCACTCCCTGGGATCCGTGGGCTCGAGTTCAGGAGAAGAGGGAGACCTTCGCATTGTCAGAGGATGCAAAGGGGTACCACTGTGGGATCCCCAGGGTCACCCTGATGAGGTGGAAAGCCTCTGGGCACAGAGACCACTCTCCCGGATCCAGACGTTGTCTGCTGAGCCAGTCCGTCTCCGTGTTGTCCTCCCCTCTGATATGCAGAGCTGTGAGCAACCAGAGGTGGTTTTCCGCCCAGGCTAGCAGTAATGTGGCTTCTGCGTGGAGCGCGCGGCTCCTCGACCCACCCTGGTTGTTCACGTATGCCTTTGCCGTGGTGTTGTCTGTAAGGACGAGCATGTGAGAGTTCTAGACGTGAGGGAAGTTGAGTAGGGCTAACCTGATCATTCTGAGTTCAAGTAGGTTGATGCTCTGTGTAGACTCATCCACTGACCAGAGGCCCTGAGCGGTCAGGGACTGCAAGTGGGCTCCCCAACTGGTCAGACTGGCGTCCGTCATGATGGTTACTCTGTGGGGAGTGGACAGCCCTGATAGAAGGGCTTGCTGGTCAGCCATCAATGCATGCAGGCCTTGAGTCTGGTTGGGAGGCAAATCCAGTCGTCGCAGCCGTGGATTAGGTGTGTCTGCCATGGCCTAAGTAGTTGTTGAAGCGGGCGGAAATGGAAGCGTGCCCCAAGGTACCTGCTGTGTGCAGGATACCAGGAGGTCTACAAGACTTGCCAGGAACTTGAGGCGAAGACCGGAACTGGATACGAGGAGTTTCATCCCGGCCTGTATCTTTTCCTGGCGTGGGCGAGGGATGAAGACTGTCCCTTGCTGTGTCTATGACTCCTAAGTGTTCCAGGCGCTGCGTGGGAGTCAGGTGGCTTTTCTAGCTGTTGAACAGGAATCCGTGTGCTTGACGGTAGTCTAGAGTTCTCTGTACATCCAGTAAGGCCTTGGTTTTGGACGCCGAACGGATGAGGAGATCATCCAGGTAGGGGTGGACATGAATCCCCTCCAAGTGGAGGTTTGCCACGAGTGGCACCAGTACCTTGGTGAAGGTGCGAGGTGCCAATGCCAGGCCGAATGGAAGAGCTGAGTACTGCCAGTGGATCCCGTTGTATGCAAATCTGAGCCATTTCCGGTGGCAGGGTATGATGGGGACGTGGAGGTATGCCTCCTTCAAATCCAGGGATGCCAGCCAGTCCCCTTTCCTGATCGCCAGGCAGATGGTTTTCAACGTTTCCATCCTGAACCTCCTCTTCCTCACTCGCCGGTTGAGGCGCTTAAGGTTGAGGACGGCCCTCCACTCGCCCGATTTTCGGACGAGAAAGAGGATGGAGTAGAGTCCCTGCCTGTGCTGATCTGGAGGGACTGGTTCTATGGCTCCTATGGCCTATAGCTGCTGGATCTCCGCAAGCATGGCCTGGTGCTTCTGAGATCTGGAAGAGAGGGGGGAGGGGAGGAATCTGTTCGGAGGAGAAGAGGAAAACTCGATCGAGTAGCCCGAAGATATGCTCTCCCTTACCCACGCGTCGGAGACTGAAGCTTCCCAGGCTGGAGAGAAAGCCTGGAGCCTGCCTCCGATGTGTGCAGGATGGTCAGTCCTGTTTTCTTTGGGAGGGACCCCCTGCGGGTCAATGGCGAGGGGGAGGTTGGTATTTTTTCTTCCCCTACCAGCCAGTCTTGTTTCTGGACTGCCTGGGGAAGGGGGTGCGTGGCGGATCCCTTTGCAGAGCCGCTGAATCGCCAGTGAAGAGCCCTGGGCGAAAGGCGCTCTTCTTGTTGCCCACCTGCTGAAGGGTGGTACATTTTGTTTTGTCATTGGCATCGGCCAAGACTTTCTCCATGCAAGTGCCGAAAAGCTTGTGGCCCTGGCACGGCCCATTGATCAGCAGGTGCTTGGTTGTGGGACCCCACTCAAATGCCTTGCCCAGAGGCAGCCCCTTGTCTGGCCTATTGGGCTCTGGCGTCCTGATCCTCCTCTGAGTCGGAGGATTGAACCTTGTGGGTCTTTTCTTTGAGTTGGAGGGTGCGTGTCACGTGCTGCATTAGTTCGGCCCAGTACTGGGCGGGGAACTACCTCCCGTGGTCAGGGGCGATGGAAGAAAAAAACACGTGGTCCTCTAGCGAGGCCTCCCCTTCCGATTCCCTCAACTTCCCTTCCTCCCCCGAGAAGGGACTGAGTGTGGTGTTGTCGTGAGCCCTAGGGGGGCTGCGGGAGAGGGAATGGTCTCTGGCAGGGGAGACGCGAGATGGGGAAAGGAGATTTCAGAGGGCTCCGAGGACAGAGTCGTGGAGTCGGGCCACCCTTGACCTTGCTGGAGCCTTGGAGCCCCTGGGTGTGTTCCGCTTGTTGGAGGGAATCCCGCCTGAGCCCTGGGGCCTTCTGCTGGACTGGAGAACCCTAGGGGCTTCAAGTTTATTCAGGCGGTCCAAGGTTTTGTTTAGGGTGCCTGCCAGATCTGGGGACAGAGCACCCTGGTTTGGGGCAAGGGGGGCGACGGGGCAAGGCCTAGACCCCTGGATGCCGCTTCCCCTTCCCTGGAAAGCACCGGAGGGGAAAGCTCCCCCTGGTCCCATTCCCCGGCCCCCCAGGCATCCCTATGTTCGGGGGGGGTTCCCTTCTTTACCCTGCCCATGGCCCAAAAACCCAGGGACCCTGGTACCCAGTCGGGTCGAGTCCATCTGGGCGCCTGGGACCGACTGCAGCAGTGTCCCGCTGGGAGATCAGGGAGCCGCACTCCAGGACGGCTGGCGGGATGGCGAGGCTTCTGCTGCTCTCGGGAGCGGTGCTCTCACTGGGTGCCTGATGGGAGAGCCACTGGCTCCCTTTCCCAGGCGGCGGCGACAGGCCAGAGGCAGCAGCGGCATGCGTGGCCAGAATTCGGGGTCTGGCCGCGTGGAGGAGCAGCGGTGCCACTTCCTAGCCTGGCTGTGGAGGCAGGCTTGAATGGATGCAGCCAGCGGGGCGAGAGTGAGTTGCGGCATGGTTGGGGCCTGACCGCGTGGGCTGTTCGGGGGGGGCGTGCCCGCCCTGCTCTGGAGAAGTGGGGCCTGCACTCACCGCCGGCAGGGGCCTCCGGTACCCAGGAGCATCGCAGGTCCCAGGCCAAGGCAGAGGGGGGGGGGGAATGAATCCGATCCCGAGCAGGATGCGGGCTCAAGGCCCGGTCGGATGCCGCGTGGTCTGAGGCCCTGGAGAGAACTCTGCGTAGTTTCGTTGCTCCCTCGGTGCTCTCCCTCCTCTCTGCCTATCTCTTCTTTCCTTTCCCGGACTTCTTGTTTCTTTCTTTCTTTATTTTTTTGAGTCGAGTGAAACTGCTACTGCTAGCAAGGAGGCAGGAAGAAAAATGGATTGCGCAATGGGTGACCCGGCACATGCGCAGTCAGTTTTTAGTTTCTTGCCTCCTGCTGGCGAAGGTGCAGTGTCACCCAAGAGATGGACTGGCCACAGCCCAGAGCAGAATCATACTTCTCTCTAAACGTGGATGCGGGCGTAAAAACATCATCAGTCGTGTCCTGCGACATTTTTAGTTCTTAACTCTTAACACCCTTTTCCAGATTAATACACTGAAAAGAACTGGTCCCAGTACAGATCCTTGGGGCACACCACTTTTTACATCCCTCCATTGTGAAAACTGGCCATTTAGTCCCACTCTTNCGACCAGAACTGCACACAATATTCAAGGTGCGGTCGCACCATTGATTTGTATAGAGGCATTATGACATCCTGAGTTTTATTCTCTATTCCCTTGTGAATAATTCCTAACATTCTATTTGCTTTTTTGACCGCTGCGGCACACTGGGCTGTGGATTTCAGTGTATTATCCATAATCACTCCTAGATACCTGAGTGGTAACTCCTAGCTTAGTACCTAACAATAATCCTAATTTGGATTATTTTTCCCAATGTGCATCACTTTGCACTTGTCCACATTAAATCTCTTCTGGTTCATGTTTGTTTTGTATGTTTGTTTTGTCAAGCAATGACCTTTGGTCAAGCAAATCAAGTATTATTATTACATTAAATCTCATCTGCCATTTAGATGCCCATGCACCCAGTCTTGTAAGATCTTGCTGCAGCGCCTCACAGTCTGCTCTTGTTCTGACTACTCTGAATAATTTGGTGTCATCTGCAAATTTGATCACCTCACTCTTAACACCCTTTTCCAGATCATTAATGAATACATTGAAAAGAACTGGTCCCAGTACAGATCTTTGGGGCACACCACTTTTTACATCCCTCCATTGTGAAAACTGGCCATTTAGTCCCACTCTTTGCTTCCTATCCTTTAACCAGTTACCAATCCATAGCAAAACACTATCTCCTATCCCATGGCTTTTTAATTTTCTCAAGAGTCGTTTATGTGAGACCTTATCAAAAGCTTTCTGGAAATCCAGGTACACTATAACTGCTGGGTCTCCCCTGTCGACATGCTTGTTTACTGCAGGACCTGGTTGACGACGTTCTTACTCCCGCACCCACGTTCGGAGAGAAGCGTAAGATTTCCAGCCAGAAGATTCCACGCCGGGAGTTTTGCCAGGCCAGGAAATTGGGCAACAAGCCTTAGAGACAAGAGCTTTAAAAAAAATGAACTGATGGAGGGTTTCTGTGTTTAGTGAAAACCTTTTAATCTGAAGGGTAGGGTGAAGCTAAGAATAACTTCAATGTTGGTAGAGCATTACAAGTGGTAGATCAGGTATCAAAACCTGAACCAGCCGAAGTTAATAGCCAGAAGCAATTACTCAGGGATGGACAAATCCTTCTTCTAAGTTCTATAAGAATCTGCATCAATATTATGAATATCAGATCAAAATGTCCCAAATAAAGTTACGCATATTTTAAAATCTCTTCATCATAGGATAAAAGGGAAGCAAAGAAGTCTTGGCTAGGGGGCTAATATGCTAACAGCTGCAAAATGTAATCAGCTAGTGGTGAAAGGCCTGTAGGTACTATGTGCTCTCTTTATATCGTTGGCCTTGGTCGACGATCTCCGCCAGGAGATGGATGCAGGATGTTCTACATTTCTTATCCTGCTAGATCTCTCGGCCGCTTTCGATACCGTGGACCATGGGCTGCTGTTGAGACGGCTGCGAGACCTGGGGGGTCTGGGCGGGAGTGTTCTTCAATAGTTCCACTCATTCCTCTCGGGGAGAAGCCAGCGGGTAGTGTTGGGAGCTGAAACATCTTGCCCCCGCGCTTTGTCCTGTGGCGTTTTGCAGGGTTCCATCTTGTCTGCATTGTTATTTAATGTATATATGCAGCCCCTGGGGGAGGTCGTGAGAGGGTTCGAGGTGCGATGTCACCAATATGCTGATGATACTCAGCTGTACCTCTCTTTTTCAGCTGACCCAGACCCTGCTGTCTCATTGCTATGCCAGTGTTTGGAGTCCGTGGCGGAATGGATGCGTCAGAGCAGACTGAAGCTCAACCCCAGTAAGATGGAGGTGATGGTGGTGGGGAGGGCGAGGTGGAGGGGGTGGCGAAGGCCGCCTTCCGCCAGTTGTATCTAGTGCAAAGGCTGCGTCCGTACGTCTCCGGGCTGGACCCGGCCTCCCTCATCCATGCCTTCCATCACCTCGAGGCTGGACTACTGTAATGCGCTCTATGTGGAACTGCCCTTGTTCCTGGTCCGGAGGCTGCAGCTATATGCAGAACGCGGCGGCCCGGCTCCTGACGGGGTCGTGTCGTCGGGAGCATAGGACACCTGTGCTTCGGACTCTGCACTGGCTGCCAATAGCGTGCCGAGCCAGGTTCAAGATATTGGTGTTGATCTATAAGGCCCTTCACAGTCTGGGCCCCTTGTACCTCAGGGATCGCCTCACCCTCCACGCCCCAGGGCAACTCCTTCAGTCTGCTGGAGATGTCTTCTTGGAGGTCCCCCGTGTTAAGCAGGGGGCCACAATGGAGAGGGCATTCTCGGTGGCCGGGCCGCATCTTTGGAATTCCCTCCTGGAGGAAGCTTGCCTAGCCCCAAGCCTTTTGATATTCCAGTGGGCTTGGAAAACCTGGCTGTTCACCCAGGCTTTTGGAGAGGAGGGTTGGTTAGGGTTTTAGCTCTTCCCTACCTTTTATTTTTATTTTTATTAATTCTGTTTCCCAATCCTGTTTTAGCTTAAATTATTGCATTGTTTTTAAAATGTTTTTATGAAATATTTTTATTAAATTGTACATCGCCCCAGGGTGCCGTAGGCATAGGGGGCGACTCATAAATGCATAAAATAAATAAATAAAATAAAAAAATTAATGAAGCCAGCAACCCATAATTTTTTTTTTTCTAGAATCAAGGAATATCATCTTGCCACTTCCTGAGATTTTATTAATGCTACTTTAACCATCCTGGACTTTAAGTGCTTAACATGTTACTATGACTCGGGCTCAGAGACGACACAAGTGGATGGAAAACATGGCCTACATCTGGGGCAAAAATTAAGTAAATAAACAGTAGGCTCAAACAGGACTAAGTACGAGTAAAGATAAGTTTTGACAGAAGATGTACACGTACGCCCTCTCATATCTTCTTCTTGAAGATGACATACCGAAAAGGCAGCCAGAGAAAGAAGGAAGATGAAACAAAGTTCAAGTATCAGACTAAAAGAAGAGTATCCTTCCCTATCTAGCAAAAGAGCTAACACAGAGACTGGACTTGTGCATGGACCATTCATATTGGTCTTGGAGTGAGCAAGAGTCATGCAGAAAGTTCTCTCCAACAGAAAGGGGCAATAATTACACCCAAGATCAAATACCTTCTCAACACAGTGATAGTGAACAAACTGCACCTCGTTTCTATAACAAAGAGCAGTAATGATTTTATTCAGAATGAAACCACTGACTTCATATGCATTACAGAGACCTGGCTAGACGAGGCATCTAGGCCTATATTCTCCCAGATGGTGCCAGCCAGGTACTCGGTGTAGCACCAGCCTAGGATCAGGAGGTGGAGTCAGGGGAAAATGGCAGTGATCTGTAAAGATACTCTGGTCTTTTGAAGGTATCTGGAGTCTGAGCATCTCTACCTTGTGTTGTAGGATGGAGATAGACTGGGAGTTTTGCTGGTGTACCGACCACCACGCTGCACAGCACACTCCCTGACCGAGCTGGTCTCATAGGTGATCTTGAAATCTCCCAAGACTTATAGACTTGGGTGACTTCAACATACATACCGAGACTAACTGTTCGGGGCCAGAGTGGGACCTCATGGCCTCCATGACAACCATGGGTCTATACCAAATATCTGGCCTAACACATGAGGTGGGACACACATTGGATCTGATGTTTTGCACTGGCCTGGAAACAGGGGTTTCGATTATTGGGTATATAGTTACAACAGCACTGTCATGGTTGGACCATTACCTTCTGAAGGCCCAGATCGCTGCCCTCCAATGTCCCCATCAGGGTGGTTGAACAGCTAGGTTGGTTCACCCCCAAAGACTAATGAATCCAGTTGTTTTCCAAAACTCTCTAGGGGATTTACCCACTAATTTTGATGGCTATTCTGTTGATGTCCTGGTTGCCTTCTGGAATGACATCTTGACCACAGCCATTCACATGGCTGCACCCAGGCATCTGCTCCCACTGTTGTGACAGCATAGGTTCCCCTGGTTTATGGGGGACATGAGACAGTTGAAGCAAGAAGGTAAGCAGTTAGAGTACAGGTGGCACTCGACTCGTGCTGAAGCTGACTGATTGCAACATAGATCATTTTTGAAGCTCTTTTGAAGTTCACCGACAGACAGACAGTTTGGCTGTCAAGGAGGCAAAGAAAGTTATCTTCTCTGCTATCATTGCTTCTGCAAAGTCTCGTCCTGGAGAGCTGTTCTGGGTGAAGGAAGACCAGATTAATCTGGTCTGTCTCTCCCATAAACTACAGTCAGCTATTGCCTGTTGTGACATTTTTATTAATTACTTCGCAGACAAAAATTGCTCATATTCATCACAACTTGGGTGCAGCTATTTTGCCTGCAGAGTCAGAGTTTGGGGTTGTGAAAGCTCAGTCTTATTCTGTTTGTTTGGATCAGTTTCAATTAACGTCACTCACCGATGCAGATGATGTGCTTGGAGCCCAGCAACTTCAGGCTCATCTTGTTGCTATTAGTTTCCTGGACCCATTCCAGTCAGGTTTTCATCTGGGGCATAGCACAGAGATTGCACTTGTGGCCTTGGTTGATGATAAAGAGAACTGTGCCCTGTTGATCGTTAGAGCTTTCAGCAGCATTTGATACAGTTGATCATGAAGTGTTGTTGACACAAATGCAGGACTTGGCAAAGGTACGTGGGATTGCTCCTAAGTGGTTCCGTTCATTCAAGTTGGGGATGTCTCAACAGGTGATGATGGGAGATTGTTCATCATCCCTTTGGGATGTCCCCTGTGGTGTCCCGCAAAGTTCCATTCTGTCTCCCCTCTTGTTGAATGTGTATCCGAGGTCATTGGGCAAGATCATTCACAGATTTGGAGTAAAATGCCATCAGTAAGTCAACACCACCCAGCTCTACCACTTTTTCAACCGAACCAGGTCCTGCAGTCTCACTGCATACTCAATGCCTGGCTGCTGTTGGGGACTGGACACGGGTGAGCCAGACACAATTGCTGGTTTTGACTTTTAAAGCCGTACATGACCTACCTTAAAGTCTGCCTTTTCTTCCATCCTGTGACCCCTGCAGTCAGCCAGGAGCATTGTCCATACGACAAGTTTTCGGTTGCTGTGCCAGTATTATAGAACTCCCTTCTCCCAGAGGTTTATCACAACCTGAGCATATTCCAGAAGCAGTGTAAAATTTTTATTTTTGGCAAAGCATCTGACAGACAGGGATAGGGATTGGGGTGGGTGATGATTTTGTAAAGGTATTTTACTGTGTATTTTCTATTTTTATTACTGTAGGCTGCCCTGAGCCTTCGGGAAGGGCAGAGTATAAATATATAAATAGATGCATGTCAACGTATTTACGAAGCATCCTTTGATCTAAGACAGAAGCGGACATTACATTGCTCTGAATTCCAGAATATTCAGTCAAACTCTTTTACAGAGGACTACATTGTTCTAACTACATCTAAAGTACTTTTTTTTTTTTTAAAGGCTCTTTTCTTTGGAGTACCAGCTTTCATGCAGCACTTTATTTG
The DNA here is from genome assembly GCA_003113815.1 of Sphenodon punctatus. Taxonomy (NCBI): domain Eukaryota; kingdom Metazoa; phylum Chordata; class Lepidosauria; order Sphenodontia; family Sphenodontidae; genus Sphenodon; species Sphenodon punctatus. The sequence continues at coordinate 650,940 of QEPC01005945.1, forward strand.
TTGGATATACACAAGTGGCATTGGCTTGTGGGCGTATACTTTAACTTGATTCTAAAACCACATGTAGTGTAATACTGCATAAAGAGACTTGCAATCTGGGCTGCAGCACATCACTATAATTCATTATCACTTCTAACAAAGGCGGCTCTCTCATAAGAATTCCTCTGAAGTCGCTCAAGACCATTTCCTCCTTGTCTTAAGGGGCTGGAATTCCTCACTGTGGAATTATCGGTGTGCAGAAATTGCAGCAGAGTTCACAATAGGTTTTGTTGGGTGACACCAGTGGAAGAAGTCTTAAAGCCTACAGAATAAAACGTAATCTCCAAGGTTGTCCATACTAGGGAAAGGATATTTTTAACACTCAACACATCTCTTCTAACAAAAAGCAGAAGAACCCAAAGTAACTACTATGAAAGATAGAGAGCCAAGGCTTATTTTTCCCTACTTATTCTTAGTCTCAAAAATGGGAGAGATCAGAGACTATGTACAGGTAAGCACAGGTGCCAATAGAATGCCAGGAAAAGGAAAGACTAATGGAAGTTTGGGTTGTAAGACAAGTTCCTTTCAGGCCAAAGGTCAGGACCCCAATTGGAGTCACACCAACAATGGATGGGACCACGATCATATTTTCTATAATTTGCATGTCTTTGTTGCTGTCTGATTATACTTAAGTCTCAAGATGGAGTCATGAAAGCAAAAAACTTGATATCAACTGCCCTAAGCTTTCATATATGCATGAAGATATATCTAATATGGGTACAATTAGCAGTTTTAAGATGATTCAGAGTGCAACACTTACAATGTATCTATCACAAGAGTGGGAATCTGCAGAAATATTTGCTTGCATTCTTAGATAACAAGACCTATTATATTAAAAGAAAATCTTACCTTCATCTTTGTACTTTATTGTGACTTCATCATTGCTCAGAAGTTTTCCTCTGAACACTCTCTGCATCATCAGCACTAGCTCATCATAGGTGATGTCCTCATTATGAATTGGAATTCTCCTAATATCCTCTCCCAGCTGGGCTTTAATAATCAGCTTCCCACTTAAGTCCAGTTGTCCGTTCATGATGGGCTCCAGACTTCCTTCAGCACTAAGGTAACAAGAACATTTACATATATATTTACATAACCTGTTTTAACTACTAAATTCTACACAGAACATAAGTTTGGGAGCAAACACAGTACTCACTTTTTAAAAAGATATCCAACAACCTCTCTCTTGGAATAATCAATAAAACCATGTTCTCTCAACTACACCAAGATAAGCTATTTAAGGCTTTTCATTGGCAAACTGACATTTTACAAAAATCAGATATAAATAAAAAACAATAATTTCTATTTTTAAGCCAAATCTTAAAATTTTGTAAACTTGTCTCTGAAAGATAAATACAGGCAATGGGAGCCTATTTAAGGAAGTTTACATGAAAGAATAAGCTAACTTTTCATTTTAAAAAAATACAACTACTAAAAAAAGCTGAGATGCTTATAGGTTTTACAAAATATCAAAGATGGCACACGGTCTACCTATTCATGGCACCAAGTAAAGTTTATTATACTAGAATGCTGCAAGTTCTATTAATATTGTTTTTGAGAATAAATGAACACTTGTAGCATAAGGGAGATCAGAAGAAAATCTGGGACATACACCATTCTGCATTCACAGGGAAAAGACAACCATAAGGACAGTTGTTTCATTGTCAATGGTCATTGTAAAATAGTGCTCATCAGTAACACAACAGGGTTGCTGTTCCTGAGTTTGATTCCATAATAAAAAAAACAACTCTGGTTTACAAGAGTTAAGGCTCTTGAAAATTCAATCATGCAATAAAAAGTATGGAAATTGCAAGTTTAGGCTCCCGCCTTAACGTACGTGCCATGTAAGCAGTAAAGACGTTGTACAGCCTCACATATTGTGCTCACTTACAGCTTTGTTGTGTTTTTATGCTTTATGTGGTTAGAAAATGTTTTATATGATATTTATATTATGCTGTTAGCTGCTCTGGGCCGCCTGTGGTGGGATAGAGCAGGATATAAATTCCATAAATAAAATAAATTAGGTTCCACGCACCCACACTTTGCTTTCGTCTTTCAGCCCCAATCCTCTTCCTCTGCAGGTTGGGGGCAACACTGAACCTGGAGACAGGAAGATGTGAGCTGGCCCCTCCCCACCCCCCTAGACAGGAAGGTGTGAGCTGGCCCCTCCCCACCCCCCTTCCTTTCCCTCTATCCTTTAATTTGTGTTGTGGAGAATGTGACAGCTAAGAAATGGCTCCGAACCCTTTCTGAACCAGTAGTCTCCACTGCCCTCCCAGACAACTTAGGAGTCTTGGCTCCCACACCCCCTCCCCTTGTAACCTACTAGGTTCCCACCCTTTAACAGAGAAGTCAAGACTCCTGGCTTCTAGCCCCCACCCACCTCACTCTAACCTATGGAACAGGAGTAAAGGTCTGTGTGTGGAATGACAAAAAACAAACAAGACAGGAAGTGGAATAACAGGGAGGGAGGCTATAGGGAGTCAGCTATGGTAAGTGGCTGAAATGATACAATTGCCCCACATGTAACCCATCAGTCTTCTGAATGATTTATTTCACTCGGAACTTTGTAAATATTTCTAATTCCACTCGTAATTCCACCCACTTACTTCCTCCTACACACACTATTTTTTCCTGTCATTCCAACAATTTCACTTAGTTCATCTGGTGCCTTCCTCATTATTTCACACTCGTCTTCCCTTTTGTACTTCCAAAGATGCAGCTGTGTTGTATTCTTTTATGGTCACTTAATTTGATGTTGCAATGTCAACAGCATTAATTTAGAAATTGGCATTGCTGTTGCCTCCATTCTTTCAAATTGCCATTTCATTTTATTCATTACAACATGTACACAACTAAAGGTGTTTATGAAACATTTGGACATCACTATACACAGCTTCAGCGTAGTCAGTGTGCTCTGCTGTCCTGTTCTCACCAACTCAAATGAAAGGATAGAGGGAAAGGAGGGGATGAGGGGCCAGCTCACATCTTCCTGTCCCCAGCTTCAGCGTTGCCCCCAAACTTTTTTTTTCCATTTCATCTTTAATTTGTATCCCACACTCTCCTGCGCAAAGGTGGCTCGAGGCAGCTCACAACAGCAAATAAATACAATAATTGGGGGGTTTCCCAGACGCAGGGGAACCCAACAATCAAAGCAACACACAAATACAGCAACGCTAGGGTCTATATCCCACAGGGGGACCCAGCATTTGAAAAACAGTACACACTCACTCTCCCCCCCCCAAATAATAATAAATAATTACATCTTACCGCCTCCAGTTATCCTCTGCTATTATCAGTCCTAACATTCCCATCAGGGATCTTCTACAATACATCCTTCTGTCCCGTTGCCACCAGGGGACATCCTCCCTCTCAATCCCTCTCACTGGGGAGAGCGGGAGGCCTTCTCACAATCCATAACAGCAAAGAATTCACATCAGCTAGTCCCATTGACAAACCCTCCTCCCCAACCTGCCGGTGAGCCGTGCCCCCGACACCTGCCTCCAGCCACCCCCGATGTTATGGGGAGTGGCCCGGAAGGAAGCTTTCCCAGGCCCTGCCCCCGCAAGGGTGCTGGGGACGAACTGCTCCATGGTCCCTTGCTGGCCACCTGCAAAGAGGAAGAGGATTGAGGCTGAAAGACAAAAGCAAAGTGTGGGTGCATGGAGCCGAAGTTGTACGTGAGCACAATGCGAGACTGTACGTCTTTACTGTCAACTTACATGTCATGTAAGCAGGAGCCTTAACTTGCAATTTCCATGCTTTTGACTGCATGATTGAATTTGCAAGAGCCTTAACTCTCATTGTAAACCGGAGATTTTTTTATTATGAAATTTATACTGTTTTTGCTTAACAAAAGTGATTGTCACAAAATGTCTCATCCTGTGGACAAACCAAGAGATTAATGGACAAAAATTGCTTTTCCTAACTAAATGTCACTTTGTCTCCTGAGGGTAAGAGAACCTTCTAAGCACAGCATATCACTGCAGTTCGTGAGAATTTCTGCAAAGAAATGGTAGATTTCTTCATGTCGCTATTAGTACTACAGCCACAGTCAAACACGCATGAAACAATAGAAGGCTACAGAAGATATTTCACTCAAATTGTAGATTCTATTTGTAGCGGAAGATCATATTTTTCATATTTTACATACTTCTGTTTGAAATAAGAGATCAGTAAAATAAAGTGTTGCTTAAAAATGGGCTGGATTGTTCATGAATATTTTTGAAGCAGATAATTACAGCCCCATTCCTCTAGCAACTCAAGAATTGTATAAAATAATAATTAGCAGATTTCCCTTTCAAGATCCAGAACTTGATAAGCAATCTTTTCCAAAGAAACTCAGTCAATGCCTCAGATTTATACCCAGGTTAAAGAATTTATCAATGCGAATGACTCTTTATACAATCATGTCAGTTTCAATGCAGCTAGCTCTTTACAGCGATGTCAGTTTCAAGGAGGCTTTGCTGCCCACGCAGGCTTTAGCAGGGGACCAAACGCCACCCTGCGGTGGACATGTCATGAGACATGTTAAAGTGGAGTTAAGGTACGTGTCTGTTTTCACCCTATGTCTCTATCTGCATCACAAACCAATATTATAGGCAGAAGTTCCTCAGTTAATGTCTTTACTATGTCTTGATGCTATTGCAGTTATTGCATCCATGCTTTCATTACCTTGAGGCTAAATTACATGGGGCTGCCCTTGATGACTGTTTGGAAGCTGCAGCTGATGCAGAACACGGCGGTGTGTCTTCTTTTGGGGAGAAGGCACTGGAAATACATTACACCAGTACTCCGAAGTCTGTACTGGCTCACTATAAAGTCCAAGAACCCATGCTGAGATACTTACATAAGGTACAAAAAAGGTTTGGCTATTTAGACATCTTACAGAAGTTGTGGCATCTCCAAAACTGCCAGTCTTACGAATGACTGCCAGGGCATTTAGGGGTGGTGGCCCCTGTACACCCCCTTCTGGGGCCCAGTGATCTCACCATAAGGTATATGGACGAAACAAGCAATATCTGTTGCTGAATAACGTACACACTTCCAAACTGTCCAATCTGACTAGCTATGTTGGGGCTTAACCTCCCATCTGACCCCTTCAAAGAGGGGTAAATGGGGAACCATTACACCATAAGGTACACGGCAGAAACTGTTGCCAGTTGGTAGAGTTCACCTTCTGGTATCTTGAAATCTCCTACCTGATTACTTTACATGGGCCAAACCCCAAATCAGATCAACTAATATGGTCAATCCCATAACAATTTCCACTGTCCAGCATTATGTACAGTATAGTTGGCATTCATATTACAGCTCCAGCAATTCTTGAGACTCCTATTTGTTGGGCTTGCTGTGGAAAGGAGCCCACAAAATGATCAGAGGACCACCAGCTCAAAGCTGTTGCTGCTTAACACGAGGTCAGCTGCTAATAAATCATAAACAATATTATGGAGACCTGGCTGGACATGGAGTTGGGGTCTTTTTTGGCTGACATGGTGCCAGCTGGGCACTCCGTGCAGCATCAGTCACTGACAGAAGAATGGGGGAGGAGGGGCGGGGGTGTAGTCATTTTTAGGGATTCTTGGTCCGTCAGGAGGTATTCAGTGCAGTTAAGGGCAGGCTGCAATAGTCTTTATCTTGTGGTTGATTTGGTAGGACAGAGTTTGGGGGTGCTGCTGGTATACCATGCACCTACCTGTATAGCGGCATCCCTACATGCTCTGATGGAGCTGGTGTCAGGGATGATGTTGCAGTCCCCAAAGACAAGTCTTGGGGGACTTTAATATCCACACCAACGCCAGTTTCGGCGGGGCGGAGCATGAGTTCATGGCCACCATGGACCTGTCTCAAGTTATCACCACCCCAACGCACGATGAAGGACATACCCTTGACCTGATTTTCTGCACTGGTCTTGAGGCTGGGGGATCTGTTAGTGGGGGAGGTGTCAGCAGAGCCCTTGCCATGGACAGATTATTACCTCCTGCGGGACGGTGGAACATGTCTGCCCCCGGAAGGTTGTGGAACCAGTTTGGTTGATTCGTCCCCAGAGACTGATGGAACCTGACAAGTTCCAGAATGCTCATGGGGAGTTACCCTCTGATCTCGATGGCCTTCCACGCAAGGACCTCATGGTTTTTTGGAATACTCGGTTGACAGAGGCCATCGACGGACAGTTGCTAGGCGTCCACTCCCTCGGCACTGGCACCGAAGGCCGCCATGGTTTGTGGAGGGCCTGCGGCAGCTCAATCAAGGAAGGCGGCAATTGGAGCAACGGTGGCACCTATCTTGTGCTGAAGCTGATTGATTGCAGCAGAGTGCCAGTTTACGGGCCTATAGGATGTGGGTGTTGGGGCAGCGAAAAAGGAGTTTTTCGCTACCCTGATAGCATCTGCAAAAGTCTCATCTTGCGGAGCTTTTCCGGATGGTGAGGGGGGTTGGTCAATCCAGCCTCCTTCTGCCTGGAACTGGAGTCTTCCAGTGCCTGCTGTGCCTGCTGTTTGTTGAGTACTTCACAAATAAAGTTGTTCGGATTCACCATGACTCCACGCTTATGACAATAGGAGAACCAGAGGTTATGGAGTCTCCATCTTGTCCAGTTTTGTGGGATCTGTTTCAGTAAGTGACGCCCATCACTGCGGCGGATGTTCTGGGGGCTGTTAGAGCCACATTTTGTGAACTAGATCTTGTGAACTGGCTGGTCAAGGCCAGCTGGGAAACGCTGGGACTGTTGCTGGTGGGTGTTGTCAATGCCTCCCTGCAGGAGGGCAGGGTGCCGGACTGCTTCAAAGAGGCGGTGGTGTGGCTTCTGCTCAAAAAGCCATCATTTGACGTTGACTCCCCCCCGCCAGTTATCGGCCAGTCTCTAACCTTCCCTTTTTAGAGAAGGTTATTGAGCAGGTGGTGGTTCAGCAGCTGTGGGAGCATCTGGACCATGCTGGTTTTCTTGATCCCTCACAGTCCAGCTTTGTTCAGGCTATGGCACCAAGACTGCATTAGTGGCTCTGGTTGATGACCTTGGCCGGGAACTGGACCAGGGTCATTCGACTCTGCTAATCCTATTAGATCTATCAGCTGCATTTGATACCGCTGATCATGAGATGCTGGTGACTCGCCTGCGGGATTATGCCGGAAGAACTCAGCGTGTGGTGATCAGGGATGTTCATCTTCTCCCCGGGACCTCACATGTGGAGTTCTGAAAGGCTCTATTCTGTCCCCTCTCTTGTTCAATGTGTATATGCAGTTGCTCGGTGAGGTCATCAGACAGTATGAGGTGCGGTGTCATCAGTATGCTGATGACACCCAGTTCTACCTCTCTTTTTCATCTGACCCAGAACTGGTGGCGGCTGTGGGGGATTGGATGAGGGCAAGCTGTCAAACTAAATCCTGACAAGACGGAGGTGATGTTGGTGCAGAGGGCAGTGGGTGTGACATTGCCCATCACTGAAGGGGTTCATCCCCTGCTGGTTTCTCAGGTTCAGAGTCTGGGGGTATTCCTCGATCTGCAGGTTGAGGCTGTGGCGAGGAGTGCTTTCTGACAATTACATCTGATGCAATAGCTTCGGCCGTATATTGGATTCCTACCTGTCCACTGTCATCCATGCCTTCATCACCTCAAGATTAGACTATTGTAACGCGCTCTACGTGGGGCTACCTTTGGTGACTGTCTGGAGACTGCAGCTGGTGCAGAATGCGGCTGCCCATCTCCTTACTGGGATGGGTCGCTGTGAGCACATTACACCAGTGCTCCAAGCTCTGCACTGACTGCCGATAGTCTTCCAGGCCCAATTCAAAGTGTTGGTGCTTCCCTATAAAGCCCTATACGGTCTAGGCCTCTCCTATCTGCGAGACTGCCTCACTCTCCGTGCCCTGGATCAACCCCTGCTGTCTGTCAGGAGTGCCCTTCTTGAGGTCCCCCAGGTGGTGGGGGGGCAATGGAGAGGGCATTCTCGGTAGCGGCACCTAGGCTGTGGAATTCCCTTCTGGTGGAGGCCCGGGTGGCCCCGGACCTTGCCTCATTTCGACGACAGTGCAATACCTGGCTGTTCCACCAGGCCGTTGGTGAGGGAGGTGGGTAAAGGTGCATGAGGAGGATGGGGTTTTTATTTTCTTATGCTTTCCTTTTTTAAATATTTTAAGTTTTGTAAGTCGCCTCAAGTTGCCTAGGCAGGAGAGGCGGGGGATAAATAATGAAAATAAATAAATAAATAAAATCACCAGTGGCCACCAGAGGAAGCACCTGGAAGTCCCCTAACAACCAAATTGCTGGGGGGCTAGGAGTTTAACTAGTAATTTGATAATTCCACTTTGGAGATCTGAACTTAGAACTGACACTACAAAATTGCTGGGGGGGGGGGGGGTGATGTAATTAAGAGGCACCAGTTGCAGACACATAGAAGGGCCTGGAAAGAGACATGGAGGAAAGAGCGAGTCAACAGGCATTGACACTCTGTATCAAAGGAGTGAGGGTTGGACAAGCCAGGCACCCCTGCCTGGGACCAAGAAGGTAATCCAATGTGAGAACCCAAAAGGCTGCCTCAGCTGTCTGAAGTAAAAGGGTGGGGAAAAGAGAAGGAACTGTTCCCTTTATATTGGGATGGGGGGAGGGGAAGTTAAAGGGCAATCTGAAGGGTCATAGAATCATAAGAGTTGGAAAGTACTTTTAGAGGCCATCTAGTCCAACCCCCTTCTCAGTGCAGGAAATCTGCAGCTGTAACATCCGACAGATGGCTGTCTAGCCTCTTGTTTGAAAACATCGAATTAAGGAGAGCCCTCGACCTCCCTAGTCAATTTGTTCCATTGTCAAACAGACCTTACAGTTTCAAAGTTCTTCCTAAATTTTAACCAAAATCTGCTTTCTTGTAATTTGAGCCCATTATTTCTAGTCTTTGCCATCTTCTGTGTGACAGAATATATCTGAAGACTGCTATCATGTCCCCCTTAGTCTATGCTGAATATATCTAGTTCCTTCAACATTTCTTCATAAGACTTGGTTTCCAGACACCTGACCAGCTTTGTTGCTCATCTGTTTCAGAGGACAATAGCCTAACCGCTAGAGTAAATCCTATCTGCTGAAAGCCACACTGGGACCCGACGCAGCCTATAGTTTGTCAAATTTGCCAAAAGCTTGAAACGAATAAGCGCCCTTTGCTTCCGGTTAGGAAAGGATAGTATAAGGTAGGGTAGTAGGGATAGTTTGACTGTAGGGCCATTTTTACATGGGACGTGTCCACCAAACCGAGCACCCGTCTAAAGACGCCGTGGGTGGGCGCATGCTCCCATGACCCATGCACTGCCTACTCATGCCCACGCACAGAGCACCAGGAGAAAACCCAGGATGCTAAACGTAGGGGCATGAGCAGACAGTGTGGGAGCAGGAGTGCATATCCAGCACACATCCGTCCCATCTAAAGCACACACAAACACACACCGAAGTGTGCGTGGGGGGGCATGAGCAGGCAGTATGCTGGCAGAGGTGCACACCCAGCACACACCAATCTTGTCTGAAGCCCTCACCCCTAGTCACTAGAGAGGTGCGTATGATGGATATACACAAACAGTACACCGCTCTGTTGTCCGAGATCTACAAATGCGATTTTGAAGACACATCAAGTGCATTCACTGTTCAGCATCTCAAGACAAAGCTATTGAGATCAGCTGAAGGATACATGTAACCAAAAAAGCAGAAACATTAACTTCCAGCATGAAACTGGAAGCAACTGTATGAGAAGTGATCAGATCAGATCAGTTCAGTTCAGTTTTATTAATGGCACAAGCTTTCGCCATGGCCTAACGAACACCACCACATAATAAAAACAAAAATATATCAGTACGAACAACAAATCCTAGGTACATTCTATAACTGTACAACATCATTGGTAGGTGCACAACAGAATCCAAATCGAATTAAAATAACAATATCAACATCAGGGCAGCACAATACAAGATAATTCTTAAAATTTAACAAGAGGTTTAGACAAAGCGTTGATCTGAGCTCTACGTAAGCTCTATGTAATCCTTTCTTCACAGAGCCTCATGGCTAAGAAAACAAAGAAGAAGTGGCTTTCATCACCTGCTCATCCTGTGTAACTAACAACAGTTCTAATTTACGAGCCGCCGAACAGTATTTATTCACTTCCCATATTGGGTTCAGCCAAACTAACCTTATATTCCCATAAATGGGACAATCCAGTGCAAAATGCTTTAGGTCCTCGACCACTGAAAATATACAGGGGCAAGTCCTGCTCATATAGCTTATTCTTATATCGCCCCTCAGTAACAGCAAAGGGGAATGTTTGAAAACGGAGATGCGTAAAGGCCCTGCGAGCAATATGGTCATCAAGCTTATCCAAGTACACCTCAAATTTATGTTGGAGCTTAAAGCATTGCAGCCGAGGTGCAACCTTCCATGAAGCTACAACTGCCAGATCTTCCTGCATTGCTATGTCCCTTGTTCTCATCTTTATCAGATTTCTCTGTTGGGGAATATCCTTCCCCCCCCCAAAACAGGAGGACAGCCCCATATTTCTCAAATAGAACATTATTGACAAGGACTATCCAAGCGAATGCTGGCAGGGGTGTAGAGAGACTGGAACATGGATGCACTGCTGGTGGCAATGCCCGCACATCAATGACTTTTGGAAAAAGATCTGGCCTTTGATGGAGAAAGTGGCCAGCCAAGACATCCCTTTCCAACCAATAATCGCCCTGCTTGGGGTGTTTGCGGATCTCTACATAATAAAGGAAAGAAGAAAGGCATGCCAACAATTAAGGTTGGCTGCAATTCATACCATAGTAAGCAACTAGAAATCTAAATCTACACCATCCTTTAACAAATGGATAAACAGACTGTGGTATGTACTTACGATGGAAATAATACAGGCGGATTTACATCAGGAGCTGGAAGGTTTCTATGCCGTCTGGAGCAACATTTGGACTATAATACAGCAACACTCTAATGACAATGCAACTCAGATGTCTCTATGCTTGTCAGAAATATAAAAAGATTGTTATGTCACTCGTATTGATAGGATGTAGGACCGCAACTGTAAGGGTAGTTACCCAAAAAGGTCCTAATTTGCTCAATAGATAATTATGTTTATTGTTATTATAAAATAAAAACATATATTAAAAAAAAAAGAACATTGACAGCCAAGGGTACTGAATCCCTCCCGAATATTCTAGTTCTTCTCTCAAGCACAGGGAGGGAAGCGAGAACTCACTCTGGGTACATATCTTAACCCAATATCTAAGTGCCGATTGTTTGGCATGACAGGAAATAGCTAAAATACCCGTTTCTGCTCTAACAACTGCGGCCAGTATCCCCTGGGATACTCTCAGTAGGCAACGTAGAAATTTATTTTGTACGACCTCAAGCGTCTGAAGATTAGCTGTTAACTTTTGGTGCTGAAATTGTATCAGGGATTGCACCTTTGCCTTGAACACGCTCAGAATAGTGGAGATATTAATCCCAGGCGACCTTGCAGCCAACCTTAATATTCCTCTAGCAGCCGCCGTAGTAACCTTTAGCACAATTAGCTTTTTAGGCCTTTCCCAGGTACCATTGCTGGAAAGAGTAATCCCAAGATAGACATAAGAGTCTACCTGGGTAAACTGATTGCCCTTGATGATCCATCTGTACTTACGAGCTCTCTTTCCCAGAACTATAATCCGGGATTTTTGAAAATTAATAACTAATTTGTTCTCGATACAATAACCTATCTAGTTTTCCAACGAATTGCACAATCCTTTCCGTGTCTGGGACATTAGTACAATGTCATCCGCATAAGGGCCACTCATTCCCTGTCCTTAATTTTTGGTGGATGACACTCTGAGGTCGATAATTTCTTAATAAGGTCACTGTGGTAAATATTAAACAACAGGGGTTCCAGCACACAGCCCTGTCTAACTCCTTTCGAAATACAAATAGGTTTGGACAAAAACTCCCCCCAACTCCCAATCTAATCTGAGCATAATTGTCTGTGTGAACACGAATGAGCAGATCCAACAAATCTGTCTCTATACCCATTGGATACAGTTTTTGCCACAGCCTTGCGCTTGGAACTGAACTCAAATGCCTTTTGAAGATCTATAAAAGCGAGAGAAAAAAACTTCCCTGTCCTTATTTTGACATATTTGGCTATAACGTGGGAAATGATGAAACAGTTATCCACTGTCAAGTGCTTCCTCCAAAAGCCAAATTGTTCTTGGAGAATTAACTTCTGTCTATCTGCCCAGTTTTCCAGTTATTTAAGCAGTATTTTGGTGTATGCTTTCCCTATAACTGGGAGCAAAATTATCGGTAACTACTAGGGTCTCTAGGGTTTCCTTTTTTAAACAGGGGGACAATAATAGATGCACCCCAATCTTGAGGGACCTTCTTAGTTACATCGATTAGTGTAAAATAATTAGCTAATAAAGGTGACCACCAGCCAGGGCTGGCTTGTACGGCTTCTGCAGCCATGAAATCAAAGCCTGGAGCTTTATTGCTTTTTAAGGACTTGATTGCATCTGTCATTTCAGCCTCCCTTACCTGATCAATGAAGAGTACATCAATAACAGTTTGAGACGCATTTCTTCTTTGTCATGAAATTCTGAAAGCTTTCAGATTCCCTTTACCATTACACCTACCAATAAAACATCTTGGAAAAGGAGAAGCAAAAGTTCCTGAACTTTTGATTGAGTTCTTCACACGCTTAGTATGCGGCCCAGATCCAAGACAAGGACACACCAAAAGAAATGCTAGGAGGGTGTCATCATTTCCCAAAGATGTTGTGTACGCTGTAACAAATGGGCATGTGAAGCCATCCAAACATCTCCAATTTGGTATTGCAAATTAAAAGTATCACCAGCAGCAAGAAGGTTCTTGATATTCTTACTCATCTTGGGCACCATGTCAGCTATAACTGCATTGAGGAAGTAGAGGCTCAACTAACATATGCAAGCAGCGGGCCACGTCAGAAGGAAATAAATTGTCACCAGAGTAACAGAAGTTGACTGGGATAATTGATGCACACATTGAAACTAATGATGGAAAAAGGACTCTCCATTACACAGTTGGTATCTGCTTTCAGAATGTTGCAATGGAACTCTTGGAAGAGGAACTGCTGAGACTTCACCAGCCCACAAGAGGGAAAAAAGAGAAAAGCACTCTCAGCTACTGGTTTGGAAATAGAACCATACAGGAAGAGACAAGAAAAGAGTGAATTCATACCGTTTGATGATGGGTAGGTCTACGAATTTATCATGGCAGTTTTCTTAAAAAGTCATGAGTTGGTCATGGCAGGAATAAGAAAAACTCATTTTTTAAAACTTTCATTCAATATTGTATTTTGTAACACACACACACACACACACACACACCTTAGATTGTAAACCCAGGAATTAGACCGTAACCCCCCCCCGGCACAGATTGTAACTCACCCCCCAACCCTTAGATTGTAAAGCCAGGGATTGTAGAGCCCTTTGAAAGCCTCAGGCTTAGATTGTAAGCCCAAGCAGGGGATAAAGGTAGAGGAAATGCTGCCGTCTCCTCCTGGGCACCTCTTGAAGCTCTAACAGTAACGTTCTCTGCTTCTGATCCCACCGCCATGCCGTGCCACCACTTGACCATGCCCAAAGCTCCGCCCTCTACAAGAAGCCACACTGAGGAGGGGTTTGGAGCTCCAGGGAGAGGCTGTGGCTTTACCCAGTGGCGCCCAGCGTGCTATTATCGCCAGCTTCTTGCTGTGCCACTGCATCTCCACAGCCAGGGAGGGGTTGGGAGCTCCAGGGAGACACCGTGGATCTTCTTAGCACCACTGAGCGTGCTCTTCTCACCAGCTTCTTGCCAGCTCTGCTCTTCAGTTTGGGGGAAATCTCAAAAAACTTGGGGAAATCACAGAAGTCATGGGAAAATCTCAAAAGACATGGAGGGGGGCAAAGGTCACTAAAAACATGACTTTTGTCACCACCGTGACAAGTTCTTAGCCCTAACGATGGGAGAAGATATGCGATTCTGGACAACTATGAAGATTTCACTGCGCTTGACACTATGCGGATGATGTCATTGACATTTAAGATAGAGGAAACTCCAATGCGGGCAGGCTAGAATTCCAAAGTTTTGGTGGATCAACTTCCAACAGAAAATAACGTATCTTCCACAGATCAACCAGTCTCCAACAATGCAGCAGAAACCATGAAAAGATCCCTGAAAATAGCATAAGAGTGCTAGCAGATCACTGAGACATGATTTAGCCATTGCAAAACTTGCATATAACCAGAAGGAAGTCCTAAGTTTGACAAGTTGTTCATAATGCTTGGTGGATTTTACATCCTGGCAGAAGCTGGAGTGCTTCCTGAAGGAATGGATCACTGAATGGGTTCAAAACAGGTACCCACTTCAAAAAGATGTTAAAAAGGTACACTATTTCCTAGTTGCAGCCGTGGAAATCCTACACTTTCTGTTCCAGTTAGGACATCCCTGCTGAAACAGTTGAGGAACTTCAACTCTTATGCAACATGCCTTCAACCTTCAAAAAGGAAGATTTCACTGAACTGAGAAAATTTCATATGAGATGCATACTAGATGCATATGTAGAATTCTCAAAGAAAACATAGCCAGGAGAGCATGGGAAAAAAATGGCATAATACTCGTTTTCCTACATCAAACTCATTCAACCATTTCACAGGTTCTCTCATAGCATACACAATGGCAATCACAACTTTTCTTCATATTGCATTGGTCAGATGTCCAGTTTGTTCTTGGTCGTCAATCAGCCGAACTATGCAGGAGAGCTTGTCCAATTGCAGGACAACATGCTGAAAATGAAGCTGACTCATCCTGGCAATACAAATGACTTCCAAAAAAGGGGCTCTGCCCATACGTTGAACAGGAAAAACTCTCTCAAGATCGGCCATCAACATGACATTGGAACAGACAGTCCATACTAATGCTGCACATTGTCTAACAGGAATTTCAGCATTCACTAACTCAGTATCTGCCAGACAAAGATGGGCATGAAGCCATTTCATGAGTACAAGCTTTTTGAGCAATGTGTATGAAGAACATGGGCACCACAAACAGGAAGATGTTACTGCTAAATAGTGACCTGATCATGAACAGTTGACAACATCACTGAAAAGACTGAACAAAGTCTAAATCCATTTGATGCAAACATCATACTCAATTGTTGTTCAACATTAGCCCTGGGAAAGCTGCATCAGCCACTATAGCCTATTTCCTGTTGAACAGGAAAATGATGCTCGTGACAACTTCATTGAACAGTGCTGCAAGAATCCACTGTGCTTCAACCAACAAATTAAAAAGGTGCAAAACATGTACCTTTGCATCTGAAGGAGCAATGTTCAGAAGAAAATGAAATGATGGAAAGGTAGTTGAAGTCAAGACAGAAAGAGATTTGATGGGACAACTACTGTACCTAGTACGGGGGGGGGGGGGGGGGGGGGAGAATTTATATGCAGATAGCGTTGTCACATCCCCTAACCCCAGTGCCTCTTGCTCCGTCACATGGATGCAACCATGATTTCAACTGAGAAGTCAGTTCTCCTGAGAGTACTTGAAAGCAGAATTGACAATCAGGAACCACCTGCCACAGATTGCATGTTGCTTGATGGAATGTTCCTTCCTCATACCCTAGCTTCCACCAACGTTTGAAGGAATTGCAAGACACATTTTTGTAAAAAAAAAACTAGCAAGGTGAGTGGCAGTGCTGTAAACATGGTTTTCGACAGGACAGTTACTCCATCAGATGCTGAACAAGACAGAAGAGCCAACCTTAGCTGCCATGACCAGCAGTATGCAATTTTGGGAGCTGAAATGAGACAACCCTCCGATTTCATTGCAACGCTGCAGAAAGGAGAACTAGTCACCTACCTCGGTGAATTTCTTTCTCCTCTGTCCACGGATAATCCTCCGCACGGGTAGCTCTGCGGATGGCCGCCAAGAGGCAGAAGAAAACGCTTCACTGCACCTGTGCGAAGAGCTATCCCCCGGCAATCCTCAGTCCATATCCTAGCCGAGGGCATAGCTCTTAAACAAACTCAACACTTGACAACAGATTAAACCACGCCTGTAACTGTAGACCTTAAGGTTTGTGTAACAACAAGAATTCTATGAAAGCTGACAATCCCCTTCCCTGGGGCTATCCCCCCCCCCCTTTTTTTTTTTTTTTTTTTTTTTTTACATACACGTGTGTGCTGTTTGGCAGTGTGGGTCGGAGGATTATCCGTAGACAGGGGAGAAAGGAATTCACCGAGGTAGGTGACCAATTATCCTTTCTCCCTCTGTCTCCAGCTAATCCTCCGCACGGGATATACCTGAGCCTCTAAAACTCTAAGGGTGGGGACAAACAGTGCCCGGAGAATCGAGCACCACCTGCAGCACCCTTCTGCCAAACGCCGCATCTGCGGACTTGAACACGTGGAGCTTGCAATGTTTAATGAAGGTATGCAGGGAAGACCAGGTGACCGCCCTGCAAATTTTGTCATAGGAGGCTCTTTGCCTAAAAGCATAAGTAGCCACACTCCGAACTGAATGGGCCCATATCTGGATAGGAGGTTCTTTGCTTTATAAGCCTCCACAATGGACTGCTTCACCCATTTGGATAAAAGCGTCTTTGATGCCTTTGACCCTCCCTGCCCTGGTCTGATGTTGACAAACAAGGCTGTCGTGGATCTAATAGCCCGAGTTCTTGCCAGGTAAATTTTTGAGCCCTCCATATATCTAACTTATGCCATATCTTTTCTTTTGCGTGGCTTGGATTGGGACAAAAGGAGGGTAAAATAATCTCCTGAGCCCTATGAAATAACGAACTGTTCTTAGGAATAAAGGCCTGGTCTGTCCTAAGGACCACTGACTGCTCCTGGAAGATACAAAAAATTTCTTCCATCGAGAGCCCCCAATTTTGACACCCTTCTAGCTGATGTGACTGCCACAAGGAAGACTACCTTTAGGGATAGCATGTATAAGGACACATGCCTTAAGGGCTCGAAGGGACGTTTTGTTAAGGCATCTAACACTAGGTTTAAACTCCAAGAGGGGCATCTGTGTACCACTGGTGGCGAGATTGCTCTAGCCACCCTCAAGAACTGTTATGGGATGAGACCCGTTTATTGGCCACTGCTCTGAGCACCGAGTCAATTGCTGCCGCTTCTCTTGCTAAGGTGTTAGGCTTCAGGTCCCTCTCTAACCCGTCCTGTAAGAATTGCAGAATGCCTGCGATCTCCAGTTTGCAGGGATCATAACTCTTCTGGGTAGCCCACAGAGCAAAGGTTTTCCACGTTGCTCCGTAAGCCCTTCTAGTAGCTGGCCGCTTGGCCTGTTTGAGGGCTGAAAGGACTGCATCTGAGTACCCTTTTTTCTTCAGAGCTGAGCGTTCAAGAGGCACGCTGTCAGTCTTAATACGTGCAGGTTCTCGCATAGAATCAGGCCCTGACTGAGCAGATCCGGTCTCAATGGTAACTTCACATGCGTGATACTGAGTTCTATCAAGTCTGAAAACCATGGTCTTCTTGGCCACCATGGGGTCATCAGGAGAAGATACGCTTGTTCCCGGATGCATTTTGACAGTGTCCTCGCTATCAGAGGTGTGGGCGGAAAGGCATAGAGTAAGCCCTTTGGCCAGGGGTGATTCAGAGCATCCACTGCCAATGCTGTTCTGCATGAAGTCTTGGAAATTAAGACCGGTAGTTGTGTGTTCTCTCGATTGGCGAATAGGTCCACTCCCGGAAGTCCGAATCTTGTGACCAGGTCCTTGAAGACCTCCCTGCGTAGGGTCCACTCATGGGGGTCGATTGACGTTCGGCTGAGCCAGTCTGCCTGCGTGTTGCTTTGACCCTTGATATGTAAAGCCTTTAGGGACAGGATGTTCGCTTGTGCCCACGAGAATAACCTCATCGCTTCTCTGTGTAGAGCTGGAGCTCTGGAGCCCCCTTGGTGGTTAACGTAAGCCTTGGCTGTTACGTCGTCTGTATACACTAGCATGTGTCGATTGTGGAGGTTTTGTTCCAGGTGTTGAAAGGCTAGTCTGATCACCTTCAATTCCAAAAAATTTATGCTGTGGGCTTGATTCCTCTTGTTCCACAGACCCTGTAGCGATCTGGGCCCGGAGTGTGCTCCCCAACCCGACAGACTGGCATCCGTGGTCACTATCTCTTGAGTTGGTTCTGCTAAGGGGGTTCCTGTTACGAACGTTTCCACCCTTAACCACCAGGACACTGATTGAGCGAACCCTCAAGGAATGGCTATCCAGGGATTGGCACCTTGCATGAGTTCTAACTGCATAGGCTACAGCAGCTGTTGCAAGAGCCTGAGGTGAAAACAGCCCCACTGTATCTGTCTGGTGCACGATATCAGGAGACCTAGGAGTTGAACCAGATTCTTTAACCTTGCTCTCCTCTGATGATGCAAGAGGCGGATCAGAGCTTGAATTTTGTGTTGTCTGCGAGGTGGGATGAAGGCGGTTCCTGAGGTTGTATCTAGGATAACGCCCAGATGTTCCAATCTGCGTGTGGGGGAGAGATGGCTCTTTTCCTTTATCAGGAAACCGCGTGAATTGAGATATGCTATCGTTCTGTCCACATCTGTCAGGATCTTTGCGTGGGAGTGAGCTCCGATCAGAAGGTCGTCGAGGTAGGGGTACAGATGGATCCCCTCCTACCTGAGGTTCACTATCAAAGGTATCCGAACTTTTGTGAACGTTCTTGGAGCCGACGACAGGCAGAATGGAAGAGACCTGAACTGGTAGTGCCTGTTCTGGTAGCAAAAACGTAGCCACCTCCTGTGTGGTTGCCAAATTGGTATATGGAGATATGCTTCCCAAAGGTCTAGGGAAGCCATCCAGTCCCCTAGCCTTAAGCTTTGGCAGATGGAAGCGACTGTCTCCATTTTGAACCTTTGTGGCTTTACTGCTTTAACTGGTTCAGGTCCAAAACCACTCTCCAAGACCCTGCCATTTTGGGCACTAGAAACATTATGGGGTACAGGCCCTGGCCTGCCTGCTGTTGCGGGACTGGTTCTATGACCCTGATTTTTAAAGGTCTCCCTGCATGGCCCTGTGTTTCTCCTGGGAGTCTGATATGGGAGAAGCAATAAAGCCTTGTCGAGGAGGGAAAACTAGCTCTATACGGTAGCCATGGGTTACTGTGTCTTTCACCCATGTGTCTGCTACCGACTCTCCCCAGAGATCTGCACAAAGTTGTAGCCTGCCCCCTACCTCCAACTCCTCTGAATAGTCATGTCTCTTGTTTGTGTTGGATGGGACTGGGGTTCTTTTGTTTATGCTTCTCGAACCTAGGCCCGTCTGTTGCTCCTGTATCGAAAGGGCAAGTATTGGCATAATATTGCTAGAGTCAGAAAATTATGGAAGATGCTTTTGCTATGTTGCACTAGGGGCGGCACCCTCCAGGTTGTGAGCTCGACTCCCTACCACCTCACAACCCGGAGTTAATCTGCCATGGTCCAGGGTGTGCTTGCTCCTGCCCAACAGATGTGACACCACCATGGTTGGCCACACCGAGGTAAGCATGGCAACCCGTGGTAGTATCACATCTGAAAATCCCGAGAGAGAAAGAAAATGACAAACTACAGTGAGGAGGAAGATCAATAATCTGTGTTGTTTTATTGGTCAATTGTACTCTGCATTGTTATGTACCACATAAACCTCTACCTGATATAGTTAAAAGAGATTAGTAATTACAAGTTACATCACAAAATGTCATTTTTTAATGTAAAATAAAATTAAAAGTTATTTCAAAGTTTAAATTAAAAGGGTAGTTTGAATCAGGTGTAGGGGAGGCTGGAGCTTGATAAAAATAAAATGCAATTTTAGTTATTCCTGTAGCAGAAAAGAATAATTTGCTTTGACTTTATTGCTAAGATAGTTCATTTTCTGAACCAATGGGCATCATTCCAATTCTGTACAGTAGAAATTATTATGGCACTGACCATAGATGGTCTGATTTGGGGTTCGGCCCATGTAGTCGGATTGGATATTTTAAGATGCAGGAAGGTGAACTCTACCAACTGGAACCAATTACAGCCATGTACCTCATGGTATAATTAATGGTCCCCATTACTCCTCTTTGGATGGATCAGATAGGGGTTAAGCCCCAACATGGCTTGTCAGATTGGACAATTTGGAATTGTGTACACTACTCAGCAACAGATATTGCTTCTTTCATCCATGTACTTGATGGTGCAATTATTGAGCCCCAGAAGAGGTGGTGTACGGGGGCTGCCACCCCCTGAACACCATGGCAGTCACTCATAAAACTGGCAGTTTGGGAGAGTCACAACTGTTGTAAGATGTCTTACTAGCCAAACCTTTTGTACCTTATGACATAATTATCTCAGCATGGGCTCTTGGACTAATAGCTTCCCAAGCACAATTCAAAAGGTGCCGATTTTGGACTTTAAACCCCTCAGCAATCTAGGCCCTACATATCTGAAAGAGAGTCTGTCCTTCCATGTCCCATTGTGGCCCCTGCAATCTGCCGGGAGCACCTCCCTGTGGTTACTGTCCATTAGCCTTGTTTGTACAACAAGAGCTCGCAAGGATGCATTCTTGGTTGCTACCCCAATGCTTTGGAATTCCCTTCCCCCAGAGGTTCATTTGAGCCAGAGCGTTTTCCAGAGGCGGTGCAAGATCTTTTTATTTGAAAAGGCATTTGGTGGGTGGGCATAGAGGAGGTTTTGGGAGGTGTGATGATATTAGGTTGGTTTGTTGGGGGGGATATGGTAGGGTTGGAGGGGAGGGTTTTTGTATTTGAATGTTTTTATGATCTATAAGCCGACCTGAGTCTTTGAGAAGGGTGGCATATAAAAACACAACCTTGTGTTTTACCATCCAATAAAAGCAAAATATATCGCTGTTCCACAACACAGGTACAAAAATCAAAGTCTAACTCGGCATTTCCTTAATGCAGCCTTTTCTACATAAAAGGCTTTTTTTTCCCTTCTGGCTGGTGTGCTTTTCAAGAAAAAAGTAGAACAGTATATCAAAATTAATCATCTTCATGAATATTTTTGGATGTTTCAGAAAAAGAGACAGGAATTGGAAGGAGTGAGCTACTTTACAGAGTCAGTCCTTTTTGATGCAGCATCTACTTGTACCTCATGCCTCTTCCAGATCAATGTTGGGACACCAGGCAAAAACAAATGAGACTGACCTCCGAGTTAGTTAGGTGATCACCATATGTTCACCCGCTTCCGTCTCAGGGCGGGCAGCTGGCTGTTACCAGACACATTGTCTGGAGAAGGTCGGCAATATGGCACAGGCTAAGACTCACCCAGCCAGGCTAATGTGCACCCTCTTGTCTGGTAGGCCCCATCCAGCCCCACCATGAGGCAAGGTGTGAGGATCAGACCAAGAGGAGTGCACTTCCCCCAGCCCAACAGCTAAATGGAGGGGGAGCAGAGGAGTGCCCAGGCCCGTTTCTCGGGCCTCGCCTCGCAGCAGGGCTAGGAGGGGTCTAACAGACTGGAGGCGCACACTCACCCAGATTAGCCCAGCTGGGCATCCCCATCAGCTGTGGCAGGCTGGGGTGAGCGCGTTCATCCGCCCTCCTCCCCCCCAATCAGCTTTCTGGTGCGCTAGGGTCAGCGTGCCACTCCACACACGCACCATCCCGATCAGCTGTCTGGCAAAGATCTGCTTTTACACATAGCAGCATCAGTAAATTCCAGGACATCGCTCTTGACCATCAACAGGCATTTTAGATCAAGTAACAAAGACAACTACCTTGTTTATACTAGATGGTTGACCAGGTTTTCCCCCTTCACTTTCAACTGGTGATTAGATGTCCTGCCATTCACTGCTTACCAGTAAGAGATGATAAATAGTAGTGTGCAGAATCTGTATCAGAAAGCCAAGAAAAGTTAGCTTATTTCAGACTTAATCAAGATACATATGCTTTTCATCATCAACCATTTCATGTCAGAAGGCTGGTAAGCGAGAACATTTAGAGTAGGGGCGGGGAACCTCAAGCTTGGGGCCAAATGCAGCCCACAGCAAGTTTTTATGTTGCCTTTTTCCAGTTCCTGGATCTGGCCCTTGGATTCAGTTCCTACTGCCAACCACTGAAAAACTGAGCTCAGGAAAAGGAAGCAAAGATGAAGGCAGGCACACAAAGAGAAGGGACGGTTCCATGGCACAAATCCATGATCTGGGCCCTCCTTTTCTTGAGTGCACCGCTTAAGCACTCTGCCAACTTCCAAGCAGCCCTCAGAGATTGTACTAATTTTCAAAGTTGCCCCCAGGAGGGAAAAAAAGGTACCCCACCCCTGATTTAGAGAACACATACGCTTCAAATGGAATTGTTATGGGGAAGAGAATTTTCTTTCCCACCAATTTTATAAATCCAGGAATGTTGATATTTTAACTGTGGATATCAGTGTAGTTTGTAGTTCAAACATAATGGCTCCTAACAAGAGAGTTTTACTGCATAATTTGGCAAGACCATTACTAGAAGTTCGCTTACAAAACATTTCACATTCACTACGAACACTCAAAATTAGGTTTCAAATAATTACATTTGAATTTTAAATGTTGCTACTTTACAACACTTGCCTCAACTTCTTGGTGGCAAGGTGCTGCAATATTAAATCTTCAAAGCAGTATCAGTACTGAAATTCTGAGAAGGGAGGATGGCAATGGTAATTTTCATATAAAAAGGAAGTTAGACAGGAAGAAGTAGAGCAGCAAAGATGAAACAGAGGAGATCCATGGCCACTGACAATTAATACTTTTAAGAAGGAAGACCAAGACAGAGAGTAATGCCTTCCTCCATGGGTGCCAGCACACAAGCTGTGGGGGGGCCTGATGCCCACTGAGCCCTGTGGCAGGACAATGCAGCCATCATACTGTGGGGCCAGCATAGGGAGCAGGGAAGATGGTCAGCAGGTGGGCCACTGTTGGACCTCCCGCCACAACATGGATCGAGGCGCTGGCCACACAAACATGTGCCAAGCCCTTCCCCGCCTCCCTCCCCCAGTCTGACGACTATCCAGCTCCCAGCCGTGATACAGTCATGCAAAGCAGGAGCTAACAGCCGCTGTTCAAAGTCCTACAGCAGCGACCAGGCACACGAGTTATCACACGTTGGGCAGCTTTACCCCATTTTGGGTAAGGCTACTACACGCTGCGTCCTCTGCCTTTTCCCCAAGGACACAGCACGTAGCAGCCAGCTGTCCACCCCGCTACACAGTTGGGGGGGAGGGGACATCTGGCAGCTGCCAGGCAACATAATGCACTCCATCGCATAGTAAGGCTGCCCAAGACACAGTAAGTGCATTGTGTGGCTGAAACGCATGTTGCTCTTGGACTTAATACCAGGAGATGCACTGGGGATGCTTGTGGGGAATAGGGCAACTATCCTGTTCAACAGCTCCTTCCTCAAATTAATCAACTTGCAGGTCTTCTACAAGCATGCATCCAATACTGAAGGAAAAGAAAAAGCCAAGGAAAGCTACTGAATCTGCATGGTGCTACTAGAGGAAGATACCAAGTGACTTATCCCTGCTACATTAACGATTGAATGGGGAAGCCCTTGACAGTGAGGCATCAGTATCTGGGAAGGCATTTCATTTTCCCCCTCACAATCTGCAATCTCCTCTTGCCTGCTTGCCTCTCAGTCAGGATGACTCAAAATCCTACACTCTTCTCATCAGCCAGCATCTTCATTTTGTTAAGACGACGATAAGGGATGCACAGAGTAATTAAGCTCTACCAAATACAGCTAGACACAGATCATTAGTAAACACATTTTGTATTATGAAAAAATGTAGAATTAGGCCAAGTAATAATTCAAATATACAACTGCTTAGACGTGTGTAGGTACAATATATTCTCTTGTTAGCAATAAGCAATATCGCAACTAGTGTAAAGGATATATTTTGTTCAAAATAATTGCTATGTTTAAGGGTATCAACCAGTACAAGATTAGGAAGACAACCAAAAATGGGTAGTCAGCTAAATTAAGCAAGTCATTACATCCCAACACCAGAAGCTGCTTTAAAGAAAGCAAAGAGGACTGTAAATTAGCTTTTGCCTCCATTAAAGACAATTCTGGGGGCAAGAAGGGGGGGGGGGGAGGAAAGAGAGCATGGTTTAGACTATCTAATCCTTAAAAATGCACAGTATATTTTGTAACACACAATGTACGAGTATGAGACAAGCTACACTTTAGCTTTATCAACAAGTTTGCATTCTTATGGTTGCTATTTATGGACAAGTGTTGGATTCAAGGCTAAATTCTATACATCCAACCAACAGAGGCTATATCTGAGAAGTTTAGATCTAAAGACCAGGTTAGCCTAATGAAAGTCAGATATTGTAATAGGCTTATACAACTACAGAGTTTATTTGCTACGATTACTCACAGCAGTTCCTCTTGGATCCATCACTAAGCAGAAAAGTTAACTGAGTTTGTTTTGCTCAATGGTTCCCCACCTTTCTTTTAACACCTTTTTAAATATCAACAGAGCCTAACTAAAGATCATCTGCATAATATTGCTAGTCAGAAAATTATGGAAGATGCTTTTGCTATGTTGCACTAGGGGCAGCACCCTCCATTAGTTCCATTTGTGCGGAGTCTAGCGTGCTCCTGGATCCGCAGCCACACCTGGATTTCCAGGTATTGGTTGTGGCCTGGAGCGCCTTCCGCCAATTATATCTGGTGAGACGACTCCGCCTTTATGTCTCGGACTCCAATCTCACCACCATCATCCATGCGTTTGTCACCTCAAGGCTAGACTCTATGTGGGGCTGCCCCTGGTGACAGTTCAAAAACTGCAAAATGCAGTGGTTCATCTCCTTACTGGGACGGGCTGCAGGAAGCACATAACACCTGTGTTCCATGCACTGCACTGGCCGGATTCAAGGTGCTAGTTTTGACCTTTAAAGCGCTACACAGTCTAGGCGCTGCTTATCTGAAAGACTGTCTCACACCCCCACCACCACCCCAGGTTCCGGGGTGGCCCTTGTGGTCATCTCGGGATGCCCTCCTGGAGGTCCTGCGTTATTGGCAGGTCTGTATGGACAGGAGGGCATTCTCGGCAGCTGCACCTTTGCTTTGGAATGCACTCCTGGTAGAGATCTGCCTCGGCCCAAATCTCCTGGCCTTTCAACATAGTTGTAAGACGTGGCTCTGCCACCAGGCATTTTGAGGGGGAGATTGGGGGGGGGGGGAATTAATCGCAGACCTATATTGTTTAGTTATTTTTTAGTGTATTGTATATCCATTCTATTGTGTTTTATTGTGTTGTAAGCCACTCCAGGTCACCAGAGGTGAGAGGGGCAGGATATTAAATGTAAAGAAATTAAAATATTAATAATATATAGCATTCACCAACACTAGATTGGTAGCATTTTCTTCAATGGCTGCCTTGAGATGAATGTTGGATTCCCTTCACCCCAGCTTTGCAGTGAAGACAATTAAAATAAGCGGATATGCGTCTCATGCTATTTTATAATTAACACAATATGGTTTTAATTTTTTTAGACTGGTGACCTAAGTCTTTACTTTTAAGAAGGGTCACTGACACCAGGAATTTGTCTATATTCAAAAATGTCTATCTTGAGAAATACAATGAAGAAAGCTTAGAACTTACTTATCTTTAGACTTTCACCATACTTTATTATTAGTTAGTTACTGTACTACAGGTTATTAGTTACTGTGCTACAGGTTTATTAGGGTTTTCCTTCCTGATGGCCTAGTTTCTGCTTCCACTCTGTAGGTAAATCCTGGCTAAATCAGTGACATCACAATTGTTTTTATAATAGAATGAGGTCAGGATCCTCAGTCTCACTAAAGGGTCACAGAGCTAGGTGTATAAAGGCCTTATTAAGCAAAGCTTTATAAGAGAAAGAAACTAGCTCATCCATCAGTGGGCCATTTTTTTCTGACAAGTGGTAAGTGTTGACTGCAAAGTACACTTCTGAAGCCTATAAAGTTAGCCTTAAGAACTGGTCTTTGGGCTAGGCGCTAAGGTAATGAAATGGACATAATTCTTATAAGCGTCCCAAGAGTTAAACAGGAAGGGACGCCTGCAATTCTGACTCAGCCGATCTGCAATTCAATCCACCCTCTCCTACTGGCTTTCCTGGGTGACCTTGGAAAAATAGTTGTCTTCTCTGTGGCTCATTGGGGGAGGTGGCATAAGGACATCTTCCATCTTCTTCAAGAATTTTGAAATCGCCTATAGAAAAGAACTATGGAGGAGTCGAGTGTTGCAACAGAAATACCGGCTCCTACACCTGAAAGCGTCCCAGACTTTTCCACTTGGGAAAGGCGGGGGGAGGGGGAGGAGGAGATGAGAGGGGTTTGTCTTGGAGCGAGTCTCCCGCCCTGAGGCACGGGAAGGCTTCAGGAGAACCAGTCTGCCGAGAAGTTTCAGGGGCGGGTGTGTCCGGGCGTCAAGTCCCGGCTCCCCTTTCCGGGGTGTAGGGGGAGCACTAATTGTGAGCCTCATTGCCCTAAGACGGGGGAGTAGCTGCGTCTCTGCTGGCGGCACCACACACACACCCCGGGGGGGGGGAAGAGAGGCAGGCCCGGACGGTATAGGGGGCGGGGGAGCAGAGTGGCCTCCGCCCATTCAAAGCGGGTGGTGCCGGGTCTCCTCAGGCTGCGCGACCACACTTACACTGGTTTCTCTTGTGTCCGGCAGAGGGAGGCCGCGGCTCCAGCCCAACCCGGTCCGATGCCCGGTCCCCGCTACTGCCGCCTCCCGTACGTGGCAGGGAAAGAAGACTGATGCGGCTGAGGCGCCTGCCGGGCCGCTACGCATGCGCACTCACACCGCCTGCCGGCCAGATGAAGTACATGCGCACTTTAGGAGCGAAGCCGCCACTACGCAAGCTCAGGCAGAAGCGCGGTTGGCTATTGGAAGGTCCGGGATTTACGCATGCGCTCTCATGACAGGTGAAATCGTCACCGCGCATCCCACGCAGAAGGAGGCAGCTCTTGCGCATGCGTAACGAATGTGGCCACGGTGTGCTCTACGGAGGCTTCACCGGGTGTGGCTCAGCGGCAGCATTCCCAGTGGATGTCTCACCGTTTGCTCACCACCCACCCCAGCAAGCCATAAGAGTGAGAGAGGAAGGCAAGGGTACAGTCTTCCAGCAGCGTATTTTAAATAGTGTAAAGAAAGTGAGGTTGCCCTATTGCACACACACACACCCCCTATAATGACCCAGTTCACTGCCGCCAATGGGGAAAACTCAGTAAATATGGGTCACTGCCTATAACCATTAGAGGCGCTGGGTATTTTTAAACATGGTGGGCTTTTCACCTGCCACGCTTAAACCCAGCCTGGGGTACTGATCAAGTCAATTTGTGGAGGGACTGGTACTTTATTCTCTGGCTGCCAGCTGCAATCTGCGCCTAGTCACTCAGGTTATGCCTATCTACTGCAGAAGTTTTCAAGAATATGTTTTAATGAAAGTTTCTTTATTGGATAAATTTTATAGGGCAGTTGACCATATATTTATCCAAACCAGAAACTTCCATTTAAACATTCAGAAACCCTTGAACTCATATTCTTGAAGAAAAACAAAAAGTTGCCCCCAGAATCTTAGGTTCATTAGGCACAGACACAAAGAATGAGAAAAGATAATAAAATCTTTAATCTAGAGACATGCAGACAGTGTTGCACCACACTCAGTTCAGTTCACTTCCCTATTTCCAGGAACCATCGCCACTTTCTCATCTTCCTAACGCTGTCCCGTATAAGAGAGCAGGTATTTTCAAACAAGACACCCCGGCCCATGATCACACTTACCCCAGAGTGGCCACGGGCTGGGGTGTCACGTCTGCCCCCGTGCTGCCAGATGTTTACCACGGGCAGAAGCAAAAGATACCCCAGACCACGGCAGGGCTAACATGGGATGTGTGACATCCCATGTTAAGCCCTCACACGGTCCCAGACCGTGGTAGAGTGTCCCACTCCACCTAACCCTGTCCCATGAGCGGAGCAGTTCTGGGTGGGTGCGATAGGCTGCCGCACCCACCCATCAGGGAGGAGGCAGGGCCACGCGAACCCATGTCTGCACATCCTCTGCCCTCTCCTCGCCCCTTCCCCAGTCCCAGCCGCCTGAACATTTGTTGGGCAGTGGTACTTACCCCTGCCTGGAGTGAGGGCTCTCACCCCAGGCTGGGTTTAAGCGTGGCAGGTGAAAAGCCCACCATGTTTAAAAATACCCAGCGTCTCTAATAATAACTTTTCTACAGCAGAGTCTCCCGTTGTTTCTTCAGTGGAGAGAGATTCAGTCACTTTGGCACTGTGTTGTGTGAGAGAAATGGATCAGAGCCATTTTGGAAACAGAAAATAAAGAGTGATCTGATCTCTAGCCCCCAAATCCCTTTTTTATTAATCAATTCCTGGTCCTAGTTCTAGCTTCCACAGAAAACCACCTCTAGATCCACTCCACAGTAACCTCACATCTCTGAACCTAGACAGAGCAGGAAGGAGATGGCCTCCGGGCACTGTTGCCTGATTCTGAATTTCATATTCCCCTACTAAATGGATCAAATTTCCCTTTGGAGATCAAATTTTCCTTCCACAAATATATAACAAAAATTGCAGTATTTGGCAAAAAGAATATACTTTATAGTTAGAAATAAAGGACAGTTAGGAGAAGTGGTAAGATCATCTTGCTTCTGAAAAATTTGCTGTGGAGCATTTTGCCTTTGCATCTGGGCACAGCACTGGCCTTCCCCGGTCTCACCTTTCTCCCCTCATCTCTGTCCAAAACTCTGCTGCCAGGGTCATCTACCTCGCCAGTCGCTTCGACCATGTGCAGCCCCTCCTCTCTTCGCTTCACTGGCTTCCCCTTCCTGAACGAATCCTGCACAAGCTCCTAGTCTTCACCTATAAAGCTCTTCACAACCTCACTCCCCCCTATGTCTCTGCACTTATCGGCCTCTATACTCCAGCCCGTGCACTTCGCTCCTCCTCTGTCCCTTCTCTCACCCTTCCACGCCTTCCCTGCTCCCCTAAGCGCCTTCGTCCCTTTTCACTTGCTGCCCCCCATGCCTGGAACTCCCTCCCTGTCCACATCCGCCTTGCCCCCTCCCTTCATACCTTCAAATCTCTCCTTAAAACTCACCGCTTTCGCTCTGCTCTGTCTGACTCTTTATCCTGCTGAGCCACTATTCCTATACCTACGATCTGTTTACCCTTTTCCTTGCAACATGGACCTGCCTGCTGTCATTCTCATTGTAACCAAGCCAAGTACGTGCCCTTGAGACCTCGCATCTTCATGAATGTTAGACCCCTTGTCTCTCCCTCTGTTCCCCTTCCTAAGTCTCTCCCCCAGCTCCTGTCTCTCAGATTGTAAGCCCTAGGGGCAGGGACCGTGTCTATTTTATTACTTTGTAAAGTGCCAGGTACACTGCTGGCGCTATATAAATGTTTGTTAATAATAATAATAATAATGTAGTAGTTCTGCTCTGGAGCAATTTGTAGCCAAAACCTCTAGAACAAGTTTAGATGTACAAATTGCTTAGGTGCATGTGGCAATTTTCTCAGGGGGTAGCACATGATCATATGGACCTCTTCCAAAATCAAGGCAAATTGCTCCAGAAAGCAAACACTTTGCTTTGGAGCAAGTTAGATTAAATAGGGCAGGCTGCTTAGTGCGCACCCACCTACTCACTCCATCAACCCTTGTGACTGGCTGTTTGACACTGCTCTCTATATTTAACCCTTCTGCTCCCTCCAGACATAACTGCCTCAGTGGTCTGTGGCTCAGGTGGTAAAGCATGTGTATAAGGTCCAAAGTTCAATTCCTGGCATCTCTGATTCAGGATCTCTGGTAGCACAGCAGGCCTGGGTAAGACCTGTCCTGGGGGGTCTCAGGTAGCATGCCTGGGTGAGACCTCTGCTGGAGAACCAGATTTGAAGCCCTGCTGCTGTGTCATACTGGGATAAGATGGACCATTGGCCTGACTCAGTTAGGCAACTCCTTACATATGCCTCCCTCCTTCCCTAGGGAATTTACTCCCCCAGTGAGAGAGGGCAGGGCCTTTCCTTCCACAGCAGCAGAACACACCCTACATCATTTCCCTTTTAGAGTCTCCAGCTCAGTTAGGTGTGAGGCTGGGCAGGGGCTGTGATGAGCTTCAGGACTCAGCATTCACCAAGCAATAATGGGTCAAACAGCAAATTGTGCAGAGCTCTTGCCCACACCCTCTACTGGCTGACATGCCCCATGGAAAGGCTCATCACAGCTGGGTACATGTGCCCCTTGAAGCTTCAAGGGAAAGTATCCATGCAATAGACAGGTAAAAGGAAACAAAATCTGTGGGGGTCCCAGAAAATGCAGGACAACTGCACTGAACTCCCCAAATTTCCCTGAAGTTCACATAAAAATTGAATTTATACATAAAATTTCCCTGTGCCAAAGGAAATTTCCCTCCATCTGGCAACACTGCCTCATGGGAAGCTGGGAGGGCATACAATCTGCTGAGCTGACCATGTATGTGGTGCACAGAGTTGTCTCTAGCCAGTGCCATTTGAGACATGGGCACTAGGGGGTCAGTGCCTTATGTCTCCATTGGAAGGGGACACCCCAGGATCTAGGCTTCATGGATAATGGAGGCTGTCAAAATCCACTTGCTTCAGGTGAATTTTACAGTAGACGAGAGCTTTCTGGGTAAGAGGAGAAGTAGGAGAGGATCTCTGTGACTGAAGTTTCCAATATTGCAGGAAGCCCTTAGCCATTTATTTATTTACTTATTTACATTTATACCCTGCTCTTTCCCTAAGGCTGAGGGCAACTTGCAAGGTAAATGTAATAAAGTACATAAAAACACATACAAATATAAAAAGTGCCCTAAAAATCTCACCCCCTAAAATCCCCATCCAACCCTTATTTCCTTCTGCCAAATACTTGGCCAAAAAGAAAGATCTTACACTGCCTCCCAAAGGTACTCGGACTCAGGCTTAAATGAACCTTAAGGGAAAAGGAGTTCCATACCACTGGGTCAGCAGTTGAGAATGCCTCACTTGTCGTCTGAACTTGACTGGGAAGTGATACCTGCAAGAGGGTGCTCCCGACTGACCTCAGGCGTTGCAATGGGACGTAATTTGAGATAGGTGGGGCCCAGGTCATTTAGGGCTTTCTGGGTTAACACCAGCACCTGGAATTATGAAAACTACTAGAAGCCAGTGCAGACTCTGAAACACAGGTGCAATGTGCTCACCACCGTAAAAGGAGGTTGGGCCTCCTCATTCTGCACCAGCTGCAGCTTCCGAACAGTCGCCAAGGGCAGCCCCCCCACAAAGCACATTGCAATAGTCTAGCCTCAAGCTTATAAGAGCATGGATGGCAGTGGCCAGGTTCAAATTAGAAAGAGTTACAGCCTTGGCCTCCTCACTAGATGGAGTTGGTGAAAGGCACTCTTGGGGTGTTTTCAGACATGATGCTAACCACAGTTTAAACATTTCTTATGCATGTTGCAGGGCTGCATAGGGCACCAATACAGCCCTGCAACATGCATAAGAAATGTTTAAGTGTGGTTAAACTGTGGTTAGCGTCATGTCTGAAAACACCCTTGATCACCACACAACCTGATGTTCCAGGTGCAGCAAGGGAACCAGGAGTACTCCCAGGCTACGAACCTTGATGACCAGAGGAGCCTGGACCCCATCAATGTATTGTGGCCAATACACTGAAATCCTCAGCTCAGTGTGTGGTGGCAGTTAAAAAGTCAAACAGAATGTTAGGAATCATTTGGAAAGGGATAGAGAATAAAACTGAAAATATCATAATGCCTCTCTATAAAGCTATGGTATGACCAGACCTGGAATATTGTGTGCAGTTCTGGTCGCTCCGTCTGAAAAAAGACATAGGAGAACTAGAAAAGGTACAGAGAAGGGCAACAAAAATGATCAAAGGTATGGAACAACTCCCATATGAAGAAAGGCTTGATAGGTTGGGGCTCTTCAGCTTGGGGGAGAGACAACTGAGGCCGCTTTTAAACGAGCGCGCGGTGCGCTCGCACGTGGTTTCCAAAATCCTGTGAGACAGGATCAGACAAGACGCTGCCGCGAGTCACACGCACGGGAGGGGGACGCGCATTCTTTTCAAGCCGCGAACTGACCGGGAGTCTGATCGAGGTAGGTCATTCGCTGCTTGAAAAGAATGGGCATCCCCCTCCCGTTCGCGTGTCTCGCGGCAGCGTCTTGTCTGATCCCGTCTCGTGGGATTTTGGAAACCACGCGCGAGCGCACCGCGCGCTCATCTACAAGCGGCCTGAGAACGGATATGACAAGTTTATAAAATGCGTGGTGTGGAACACATAAATAGGAAACAATTATTTACCCTTCCTAACAGTACTGGAACAAGGGGACACGCCGTAAAATTAACTTGAAGCAGATTTAAAACAAAGAGAAAGTATTTTTCACTGAGCGCACAATTAACTTGTGGAATATACTGCCAGAGGAAGTGGTCAAGACTGGTAGTATAGTTAGTTTTAAAAAGGGATTGGATAAGTTCTTGGAGGATAAGTCCATTAACAGATATTAGCCAGGTAGGGGATATAACCTCTTATTGTTGGGTGCTGGAACAACAGGGAATGGATTGCTCATTGTGACCTGTTGGGTACTTCTCCCAAGAGACATAGATTGCCCACTGTCAGAGACAGGATGCTGGGCTTGATGGACCATTGGTCTGACCCAGTACGGCACTACTTATGTTCTTAATGATGAGAGTCCCAATCCTTCCACAGTCACAGGGTCGGCCAACCTGATCACTTCAGTCTTGTCTGGATTCAGCTTCAGTCAGCTCACCCTCACCCAGTCCCCAATGGCAGCCAATCACTGGGCAAGGAATGAGACCATGGGGCCTGGGTCGGATGAAAAAAGAGAGGCAGAGCTGGGTATCATCAGCATATTGATGACAGCTCACATCAAATCTCCAAAAATCTCACCCAGCAGCCTCAGATACACTTTGAACAGGAGGGGTCACAAGATGGAACCTTGTGGGACCTCACAGGGAAGGCCCCAAGGGGATTATGAGCAATCTCCCATCACCACCCACTGGAACCTCCAAACAGGAATGAACAGAATCACTTGAGCAGTCCTGCACATCCCTGTTAGGTCCCATGGTCACGCCAGCAACACCTCATGATCAATTGTATGAAAGGCAGCTGAAAAATCTAACCCAAAATCTAATCTGTCCCATTTGGTTGAATCAGGGTACAATTTCCTCTGTCGATTGCCTGGCATAGATTGTCAACCATGGCCTCAAGCGCTTTTTCAGTACTATACCCTGAATGAAAACCAGACTGACATGGATCCAGAAATCTAACAGCACTGAAATGCACCTGAAGCTGCTGGGCAATCACCTGTTCAATAACCTAACCTAAAAAGGGAAGGTTAGAGACAGGCCAATAGCTGGCCAGGGAGTCAACATCAAGAGATGGCTTTTTGAGCAGGAGAAGAAGGGAGGCATTGATCACTCCAGCCAGCAATGGCCCCAACATTTCCCAGCTGGCTTTCACCAACCAGAATGAACAAGGATTTAATTTGCAACTGGTTGCCCACTTTGTCCTATCATAACCCGGCCCACTGTCTTACCACTTGCAGGATTGGAACCTCTGCTGTGCCTCCTCTGAGTCAGGAGTTCAAAACAGCCAAGCACACTGTCTGAGGTTCCACCAGGGCTCATTTATTCACCCTTTACTATGTCCAATATATATATACAAGCCTCTACTCTG
This sequence comes from Sphenodon punctatus, assembly GCA_003113815.1. NCBI lineage: Eukaryota > Metazoa > Chordata > Lepidosauria > Sphenodontia > Sphenodontidae > Sphenodon > Sphenodon punctatus. The sequence continues at coordinate 684,696 of QEPC01005945.1, forward strand.
GTATCCCCGCTCCCACGGGCCTTGTAACCTGAGCTAGTTCCCTCCTGGACTAGTGTGCAATCCCTGGTCCTTCCTTTTGCCTAGATTCTCTCCTTTCAGGACCCTGGAGAGCATAGACTGGGGGGAAGCTTCCCCTGTTCAGAGGTCTGGCTGTTTCCATGGCCAGACGATGCAGACTGATTCAGCAATAAGCTGTCTCCTTCTTATACACCCGTAATGGGTGGGTTTTAGATTGAGGTGCAGGCTGACCTTAAGGGGCCAGTACCCATGCATCACTGCTGTTTTGACTGCAGATACAGAATTTGGGGTTGTAGAAGCTCAGCCTTGTCCCATTTGGTTGAATCAGTTTCAGTTGGTGTTGCCCACTAACATAGGATGTGTTTGGACATAGAATGTGTTGGTGCATGTGATGCTTAAGGTCAGCTCCACAACCCTTTGCTGCCACCACCCGGGTTCCTTCTCAGACTGAAAGGATCAGTCTCTTGATTCAGATACAGCCAGGCCACCTGGGGTGCCCCTATCTGTAAGACCTGTGCCCCTCTCTGAGTAGGCTTGTCATGAGGAGCTCTGCGTGCTCTGCATGGTGGTTTCAAGAATGACCCAAGTACTTGGTGTTATGAAACACAGAAAAGAACTCTTTAATTTGTATTCCCCCTCAAAGCAAATTGCGTCCCGCTCCTCTTAAACTCAGGGGAGGAGGTTAATTTAAAAGTCCCAGAATCTATTGGGCATATGCAGGATTGGATGACTTGCCTTTCTGATGGTATAAGAAAGCAGATGCTAGATCTTCTTGCTGTTACTGTCCTGGAATAAATTACAAGATTTCTTCCCTTGAAGCCTTAGGTGCTCTGTCCCTGGACACGTGCAGAATGACTGCCATCTTCCAAAATGGCACCAACACTACTGACACCATTTTGGATTAGGGATGCACATGCGCGGAATGGCCTCGGTGGCCATTTTGTGCATGTGTGCTGCCAATATGCCAATGTTGCTCAGAGCTCTGGACCAGCAACCTAAAAGAGAAGAAGAACAGAAGAAGATTAGATGAAAGAAGAGAAGGCCCTGCTGCCCGGCAGAGGAGCTGCCTCCACTGCCAGTGTCCGGGCCTCCTCTGCTGCTGGTGGGCTCTAGTTCCGCTGCCAGGTGGCCAGGCCTTCTCCACCACCCCGCACCAGAAAAGGCTCAGTGGCCTGGGAGCAGAGCCGGTTCCCACCAGCAGCAGTGGAGGCCCGGCCCCTGATAGTGGAGCTGACAGCTCAACCAGCGGTGACTCCCACCCTCTGGACCTGGACCAGCAACGGTAAGTAACTTTACAGGGACCCCAAGGAGAGGAGGTGGGGTAAAGCCAGGCCCTGGCAGGTGGGGGTGGTAAGGATAATGAATCCCCACTGCCACCCTCCAAGGCCAGGAGTAGGGTGGGGGAATGCCTGGGTTTTTTTCTTTCTTGACTCCCCTGTGTCTTGAAGTCGGAGGGTGGTTCTCTTTCCCATTGAAGTCAATGCAATGACTTCAATGGGAAAAAGAACGGACATGATAAATCCGATATGAGATCCGAGACATAGGGGACCCGAAACTGAAAGAAACAGAAACCGATAATTTGCCATGAGTCCCACCCCTATATAAGCATTGCCCAGTTTTTTCCCTGGGTTTACCTGATAACACTACTCATTATTCAAATCACTCCTGCAAACTCACTTTTTCTGCAACATGGAAAACATACATAATATTGCTTCCCTTCTTGAGTCCTCCAGTGCTTCTTGTTTTCGCTGTGGTTGTTGCCTAATGCAAGTTTCTAATGACATTAAATAGATATGAAAGTTTATCCAGTACCAGAACTTGTGCCACCTTTTGTGCTTTTCTGTCATCTCACAAACTTTTTCTCTCAAATCTTTTTTTCACTCAGACCTTTGATTAGGTGATTCAGCTGCTGCCTATCACTGCTGACATACAAATTAGCTTTCATGAAAACAGTACTTCCTGACAGTTAAAGACAAGCAACAGTCTATGTGTACATTGCAGAAAATTTCAAAGTCCAACAAACTATAGTATTACAATCACTATGTTCCACGTGTAGATAAGTGTTGACCTATGGTCTCAATCCTGAATCCATTTGAAAGTTAATAAGGCCCACTGGGGTGGGATTTATGAGTCTGCACATGGTATAAAGGTCACAGCCTAAAACTCTTAACAATAAACTATGAAGAAAATTGAAAATAGCTGTCCTAATGATAAGGAGAGAATGTTAAAAGTTCAGTTTTTATTACAGCAGCGATGGGTGTTTTCAGACGTGACAATGGGCTGCATTTCCATGCTTTGACCGGCATGGAACCACAGGCCACCGTCATGTCAGAAAGCACTGCCAGATGTAAACCTGAACCGTTCCCTAGGCAATGTTGGCACGTAGACTGGGTTGTGACTCGGGAATATCCCCAGGTCATAGCCCAGACTAAGTGCCAACACTGCCCAGGGAACAGCTGCCCGACCAGGTGTAAAGCATGCCATTACGGATGAACAGCCGCTTTACTTAACCCAGTCAGGGTTCCCACCAGTCTGTCAGCCAGGGGGGAGCACTCTGTGCAGTGTGGAGCAGGACCAGGCAGACGCATGTCTGTGTGTCTCACTGCCCTCTCCCTGGCCACCGTTACATTAGTTCAGCAGCCAGGCCAATTCCTGACTGCAGTGATGGCTCCCACCACTGCCTTGGTAAGTCCGTGGCTGCGGTGGGAGCTGTCACTTCTGAAGGTGCCGAGTGTATTGAATATACTAGTATACATACTTGCTTGACCAAGTTGTGGGCCCAAGTAGAGTGTCTAGTTAGTTGTGACACGCTTAGTATGTATAGTATCACAGTTAACACTTGTGCATAATGAATTACACTGTTTCCTTAATCTTTTTATTTTGCTTTTTGCCTAGTTGTTTTTTTTAGAGAGAGTGTAGCTACCCTAAGGCTCAGGGCAGCTTACCACATATTAAAACACGTTTAAAATACATTAAAATCTGTTAAAAAAAACAAAAACACTCTAACCTCCTTTCTTAAGAGATAAACTTTTAAAATGTTAAGAATTATTTTAAACAAAAAGATAAAATATTAAGATTAGGTGGGTTTACAGCTGGTTAAAGAACCATACTTAAAGAGTGCTTATTATCCCTATTCGCTCCTGCCAAATGCTTCGCCAAAAAGAAAGGTCTCACATCGGAGAATACCTAGCTACTCTAAATGAGTTTAAGTCTTCAAAGCCAAATTATTTACATCCTAGGGTACTGAAGGAAGGAATTTGTTGTACTCTCAGAACCTCTGTCTATCATCTTTGAGAACTCTTGGAGAATGGTTGAAGTGCCAGAAGACTGGAGACGTGCAAATATTGTCCCTATCTTCTAAAAGGGGGGGAAAGGGAGGATCCAGGAAACTGTAGATGGGTTAGTCTGACATCGATACCTGGAAATATACTAGAACAGATTATAAAGCAGTCAATCTGTAAGTATCTAGAAAACAATGCAGTGATTACTAGAAACCAACATGGATTTGTCAAGAATAAGAAATGCCAGACTAATCTTATCTCCTTTTTGATCGAGTTACTAGTTTAGTGGATCATTGGAACACCGTGGACATAATATATCTTGATTTCAGCAAGGCATTTGACAGAGTCCCCCATGATATCCTTGTGGACAAGCTCATAAAATATGGGCTAGATCATTGGTTCCCAAACTGTGGTCCGTGGACCCCTGGGGGTCCATGCCACACTCCCAGGCGGTCCGCGGGCCTCCTCTTGTGTCCTGCTTGGTTTTGGAGGGGGGGGTGTTGCTGAGCCGTGTGGCACGGTGACTGGGCTCAGTGTCGGCATGGCACAGACTCCGAGCTCAGCCACTTACACAAGCGGAAGAAGTTTAAGGCATTTCTGCCCTTAGCAATCCCTTCAAAGCAGTGGGTTTAAAAACCGAGCAGGTGCAGACTGCAAGTGGGCAGCGGGCGTGAACTTTGCAGTGTGGCTTGCCTCACTCCCAGGAGGGGTGTCTGTCTGCAAGCCCAATGAGCCTGGGGCTGCAGCGTGCAGCCTGGTGGGGGAGAGACCGCTTTCCTCCCACCCTACTTAATCAGAGGAGTCAGCAGCAATCCACAGAAAGTTGTAGCGGCGAGGAGCCACATTCTCCTGGAGCCGGACCTGCTGTGGCTGCTGGGCTGGGCTGTGGGACATCAGCATCACCCGCCTGCTGCCCACCTCCCTGGCACCATGTAACAGCGTCTGAGCAGAGGAGCGGGCAACTGGAGAGTTTTCGCTCTGAATCTCCCGTAGTTTTAGTCTGGGCTCGAAACTCAGGTGAGGCTGGAGCGCGGGAGGGAATTAACATGGAGAAGGGTGGCTGGGGAGAAATCATACTGGGGTATGAAGGGGGGAAATAAACGTGGAGAAGGGATGGCTGGGGAGAAATCATACTGGGGTATGAAGGGGGGAAATAAACGTGGAGAAGGGATCCTGCCTTGTAATTTAATTGTATTTGTAATTGTATAAGATTTTATCTTGTACTTGGAATTACAAGCATTTTGTTACAAACATTTTTTCACAAATGCTTACATTCATATTTGCTGTAGTATGCAAATTTAGGTGTGTCTTATGCAAATGTATGTACATTTGATGGGGACCCGCAGCTCATTAGGAAATCTGAAAAGGGGTACTTGGTCACAAAAAGTTTGGGAACCACTGGGCTAGATGATAATACCATTAGGTGGATTTACAGCTGGTTAAAGAACTGTACTCAAAGACTACTCATCAATGACTCCTCTTCAATCTGGAGGGAGGTGTCGAGTGGGGTGCCACACATCTCTATCCTGGGTCCGGTACTGTTCAGCATCTTTATTAATGACTTGGATGAGGGAGTAGAGGGAATGCTTATTAAATTTTCAGATGACACAAAACTGGGACGCATAGCTAACACCTTAGAAGACAGAAATAAGATTCAAAATGATAGTACCTGGTACTTTACAAAGTAATTGAGTAGACACGGCCCCTGCCCTAGGGCTTACAATCTGAGAGATGGGGGTTGGGGAGGCGAAGGAAGGGGAACAGAGGGAGAGACAAGGAGTGTAACATTCACGAAGATGCGAGGTCCCAGGTGCACACGCTTGGCTTAGTTACATCAAGAATGATGGCTGGTTGGTCCATGTGGTGAGGATATGAGTACACAGACCTCAGGTAACAGATTGTACTGGATGGAGGGTATCAGCAGGAGTTAGGTGAGGGGAGCAAGAAGTCAGGGAGGGCAGAGCAGAAGAGGTGGGTCTTGAGGAGGGATTTGAAGGTATGAAGGGAGGGGGAGAGGTGGATGTGGGCAGGGAGGGAGTTCCAGGCATGGGGGGCAGCTAGGGAGAAGGGACGAAGGCAGTTAGGGGAGCAGGGGAGGCGTGGGAGAGCGAGAGAAGGGACAGAGGAGGAGTGGAGTTCACGGACTGGAGTACAGAGGGAGTACTCCGTAAGTAAGAAAAATCAAATGTACAAATACAGGGTGGGGGATACCTGGTAATACATGTGAAAAGGATTTGGGGTTTGTAGTTGATCACAAATTGAACATGAGTCAGCAGTGTGATGCAGCTGCAAAAAAGGCTAATGCAGTTTTAGATTGCATTAACAGAAGCATCATTCCAAGTCGCGGGAAGTAATTGCTCCACTCTATTCCGCGCTGGTCAGACCTCATCTGGAGTACTGTGTCCAGTTCTAGAAACCGCACTTTAAGGGTATTTTCACATGTGACGGTTCTTTGAGCCATCACACATTGATCCTGCCCATGGTGAGAGCCCTTACCATGGGCAGGAGCCGGTCTGGCTGCCAAACAAATGTGCCAGCATCTGGGGTTGGGTAGAGGTGGAGAGAGGGCGGGGAATGTGTAGACGTGGGTCCGCATGGCCTTGTGCTACTCAGCGTGGCCCTGCTTCTTCCCTGACAGGCAGATGCAGCATCCCATATGGCTGCCACACCTGCCTGGAACAGTTCCGGCCACAGGCTGCAGTTAGGTAGAGCAGGCCATCAAACGTGATGACCCGCTCTACAACGGTCCAGGGTTGCCTTCCCTGCACTGTGGCAGGGCTAACTCCAGGATGTGTGCTGGCAAGGAGCCCAGCACACAACCCAGAGTTAGCCCTGCCATGGTCCGGGGTAAACTCTGCTCCTGCCCACAGCAAACATCTGACGGGTGGGAGGAGATGTGACACCACCATAGGTGGCCACACCAGATTTAGTGTGGCCACCCGTGGCAGCTTCACATTTGAAAATACCCTAAAAAGGACATCAACAAATTGGAACCGGTTCAGGGGAGGGCAACAAAGATGATCAAGGGTCTGGAAACCAAGCCCTTTGATGAAAGGTTGAAGGAGCTAGGTATGTTTAGCCTAGAGAAGAGAAGACTAATGGGAGACATGATAGTCGCCTTCCACTATCTGAAGGGCTGTCACAGAGAGGATGGAAAAGACTTGTTCTCTCTTGCCCTTGAAGGCAAGACTAGAAATACTGGACTCAAATTACAAAAAAGCAGATTTTGGTTAAACATTAAGAAGAACTTCCTAACAGTAAGAGCTGTTGGACAGTGGAAGAAATTGCCTAGTGAGGTGGTGGTGGGCTCTCCTTCACTGGAAGATTTCAAACAGAGGCTGGACAGCCATCTGTTGGGGATGCTACAGCTGCGAATTTCCTGCACTGAGCAGGGGGTTGGACTAGATGACCTCTAAGGGAACTTCCAGTTCTATAATTCTATGATTTTATGCCTCTGGAATATGCTCAGGCTCTGAATGAAGTCCAGGGGAAGGAAGTTTCAAAACACTGGGGCCGGAACCAAAAACGCCTTGCTGCACACCCTCGTCATATGAACCTGACTGGCAGGGGGTACCTGCAAGAAAGCGCTCCTAGCCAACTGCAGGGATTGTGATAGAGCATAGTCAGAAAGGCAGGTCGCTCTTTACCTTTCAATTTTAAATTGTTTTTAAATGGATTTTATGTTGCTTTATTGTGGTATTTCATTGTGTTGATTTTGTGAAGTGCTCTCAGTGCTTCTTGATAGGGGAGAAGCACTATATAAATATTTTAGTATTAATTATGATTAGTAGTAGCAGTATTATACATGATAGCAATGACTTGGGAGATGACTGTGAGGAGAAAAGTCATTACCATTTCAAATGTTTACCATGAGGGGAAAACAATAATCAAATGACAAACAAAACATGTATAGACATATTAAAGCAACAGACAGGAACAGACGTGTAAGCAACAGTGTATAGTTTCTTACACCTATATCTTTTGTTTCCCTACACTGTATCAAAATGCTAACTACGTTTCCTCCAACAATCTTTTCTTAAGAGATAAATGTTTAAAATTTTAAGCATAATTTTAAACAAAAAGATAAAAGATTAAGATTAACATTTTAAGGGGGAAAAAAATGTTAAAAAGTAACTTTTAAAAAAACATTTAAACAAATACCAGAACAATCGGTGTATTAAGTTGTACAAGGATGGACTGAAGTTCTGTTATACTCTAATAATTAATTGCTTGGTTAGTCAGCTAAACGCATAAGAACATAAAGAGTGCCATACTGGGTCAGACCAACAGTCCATCGAGCCCAGCATGCCACCAAAGCTCTTTTGTCACTCTATGCCTGATAGTCCCCAAATGTTCCAAAATTCTTACTTTTATCATTCTGGTTGTATACCCAACATAGATTAGCCCACATGGGCATAAAATTATATAAACAACGGATTTCATGAAGCATGAAGAAAACTGCCCCAAGGTGAACTTCCCTCCAGAGGTGGGGTGCACAAATTCTTTGGTACATATGCTATGCTGGCAAGCTGCGCATCTCCCACATTTAAAATGTCCTGTAGGAAAAGAGCTAAATGGTGAGGGACCAATTGATGCCTTATTCTGATTAAATCTCGATCTTACTAATGTATCCTTTAAAGACTTGGGTTTTTTATATGCAAATAAGGGTTTTTGTTCACACCCAGGTACACTCTGAATTAGATGCCAGGGACAATTAAAGTCTCTTGGGGCTGGGATTGCCCATAGTCCTGCTCCATATAAGAATTTTGCTCTCACCTTGGCGTTAAAGACTCTCATTGCCCACCTTAGCTCAGTTCTTCCAAAGTGCCCCAAAAGTTGGGCTATTGCTAGGGGGGCTCCACCTATCACCAGTTTGGCTGTCCGATAATGTCTAGTTCATTTGGTATTTTGCTGGAAAGTGATGTCCAAGTATTTGAATTCCTTGACTTGCTGAATCGCCTGTCCATTAATGAACCAAGAGTATACTTTCTTTTCTTTAGTGAAGATCAAAACCTTTGATTTGTCATAATTGATTCGCATTTTATTTACCTGACAATATTGGGCAAAAGTTTCCAATTGACGCTGCAGGCCCACTCTAGTCTGGGACCAAATAGCCAAATCATCCGCATAAAGGAGGCTACCTATTGGTCTTGATGCTATTTTGGGACGGTGAAATTTGGCTTCTACCAAGAGTGGTACCACATCATTAATGTATACATTGAAAAGGGCTGGGGCCAGCAAACAACCTTGTCTGACCCCCTTTGATTAATCTATTTTATTAGATAGATGCCCCTGATCATCCACTTTGATTACCATAGCAGCCTGGTTGTATACATTTTGCATTAGCATGAGCAAGTGAGGGTCTATTGCAAGGGCTCTCAGTTTTCCCCAAAGAATTTCTCAGAGTCGAAAGCAGAATGTAAATCTAAGCAGGCTACAAACAGTCTCCCATTAGCTCTGAGGTATTTAGAGGCTAGATGGCAAAGTACCGCACACTGATCTATAGTGGATCTCTCCTTTTGGAATCCTGCTTGTTCTAGATGGATTATGTTGCAGGTAGTGAGCCATGCTATCAACCTATTCAAAAGAATTTTAGAGTATAATTTTCTAACTACACTTAATAAACTAATTGGCCTATAATTTTCAGGATTTGACCTGCAACCTTTTTGTAAATCAGTGTTACCACTGCCTCTCCCCAACCCACGGGGAAAACCCTTGTTTCATTGATGGCAGTAAATAATGCTGCCAGATAGGGTATCCACAAGTCTCTGAATGCCTTTATGAATTCTATCCTTATGCAATCCGCACCAGGGGCCTTGTTATTACGGGCAGAGTCTATTGCTTCCATAACCTCGAGACTGGTAACTGGCGGCCAAGAGCAAGGATGAGCTTCTAGGTCAATTTCCTGCCCTTGAGAGTCCTGCCTGTCATGGAAGAGACTTTTAAAATGGTCTCCCCATGATCTAGTTGTTATTGGGTGAATTCCTATAATCCTTGCTCAGTTTAATGTGCCATTGACAATGGACCAGAATTTTCTTGAGTTGTTAGTTTTCCCAGCCTCAAAGAGCGCCTGCCACGTTCTGTCAGCGTACTCCCTTCTTTTACACTTTATTAGGGACTGATACTGTTTTTTAAGTTCAAAATAGAGAGGTGGTAGTTTAATGGCCTGACTCATCCGGTAAGTATGGTAAACAGCTATAAAGGCCTGTCTGGCCTGGTGGCATTCTGCATCAAACCATTTCTGACTCCTAGGATGGAAAGTAATTGGAGTTCTAGGTTCCCTAGTTAGATAGGGTGTCAGAAATTGCTTCAGTTTCTCAAATTCTCCTATTACCGATTGCGGTTGTTCTAAGTTCATAGAGAGTACCCTAGTTCTCATAGCTACAACAGGTTCACTACTCAGGACAGTTTTCAAGTACTGCTCTAATTTCTGGTCCCATTTTTTGGGTAAATATCAGGACTGACAGTCAGAGTACCTCAGTTGGTTATTCTCAGAAGGACCATTTTTAAGCGAATCCAGGTTCAAATCCAGGTACAATATCAAAGGTAAGTGATCACTAATACAGGAACCACCAACTTGAAAATCTTTCACATATGGAAGAGCATCATTGTTAATCAAGATATAATCAACTACACTAGAGCCCTGAGCACCAAGAAAGGTAAATTCACCTGGATTGTCTCTGCCCCATGATCCATTTAGAACAATTAAGTTTAATGACATGACCATTTCTTTAAATCTTAATCCTGACTCATTAATTCCGGCATCCTTTGATAGTCGGTATTTAAGACCCCACGGACAATGATTTGGGGTGGCTATGTCCAAAGATAAATAGCCAAACAAGACCACATCATCTGTCCCCGGACTCGCATTTAAGTCACCCCCAAATAAAATCAATGCATCTGGAAAAGTCAGTAACAAATCCTTGGCAAATATTTTAAGGTTATCCCAAAGGCTCCTGTCAAAGGAGGTCACATTCGTGGGAGCTGTTCCATACCCTGGATAATTTTCGTTGCCCTTCTCTGTACCTTTCCTAGTTCTGCTATGTCTTTTTTGAGATGGGGCGACCAGAACTGCATACAATATTCAAGGTGCGGTCGCACCATTGATTTTTATAGAGGCATTATGACATCCTCAGTTTTATTCTCTATTCCCTTGTGAATAATTCCTAACATTCTATTTGCTTTTTTGACTGCTGCAGCACGCTGGGCTGAGGATTTCAGTGTATTATCCACAATCACTCCCAGATCCTTTTCCTGAGTGGTAACTCCTAGCTTAGTACCCAGCATTGTGTACTAAGCAACACAGTTAGTCAATTTAATCAAATCAAACAGCTTGATAGTCCTAAAACAACATTGTTGTAAATGATGAGCATGATCCAGCTAAGCCCTACCGCCAGTGCAAGGGGTCTTGAGTTGGTGGTAGGGCCGAGGAGCATCAAGCGGCCGAGAGCAGGATGTGAGAGCACCGGCAGAAGCAGGTTCCGCAGGGCAGATGGCCACACCCCCTCCAACAGAGTGGTGGCCACACACCCCGCACCAATGTTAGGGAAGGGGGCACAGTTCCTGGAAGGGGTTCCCTACCCCATGGGCATGCTCCCCCAGTGCTGGGGCACCCCACTGAGGTACCTCACCAGGGGACTTCCCACCAGCCCCTCATGGCAAATTGGATTGGGGCACCAGTGTAGGCTTATAAGGCCTGTGCAGCCATAGGGACGCAGGCACTGACCACCTGGAGTCCCTGGAGCCACTACACCCCCCACCTGGCCAGTCCTTGAGACACCCAGGGCGAGAGAGCCCTGAACAGGCCTCCGCAAGGCCCCGCCTCTCCCCCAACACTCTTGTGTCACAGTGCGAGCCAGGTCTCACATGGTACCAGCCTGCCTCTCTCACCCTGGGTGTCTTGGAGGCTGGCCGGGTGGGGGGTGCAGTGTCTGGTGTCTGTGTCCCGATCTGCAGCTCTGCCCCATTGCTCCACCTCCCCCTTCCATCGGGGAGTGTAGCTGGATGCGGCACCATGGCTACCGGGGCTCCAGCGCCATCCGCCAGCACTGTTTCGGCGCATTGCCGGATCGCGCTCTAATTCTGCATACTTTTCTCAAAACAGATTAAACAGATCTGAGCACTCACTCAGATATGTTATTATTTTTATGCACATTTATAGGGGTCCTTTATTGGTGTACTAAGGTAATCTTGGTACCTCTGTTTACAAGAACAAATAGTTTAGAATGGTTTAAATAAGAGCAAGTATTTCCTCCATACAAATAATAACTTTAAGATTCTTGGAAGAGAGGTTCTCTTTACAGAGCTTTACAGCACAAAGGCTTACAAAGATGTTAACTATAAATTCATTTATACCAGTTAGTGCAGGCTTTTATTTTTATATTATCTCAGGACCTGCTGAATCAGGAAAATACAATATTTTCTATTTATCCATTAATTAACTAATTCTCAGAGACTCCTTTCTGTGAGTATTGGGTGAAAACAGATAAGACGCTAACCACCCTTTAACCACCCTTGGTGATCATTTATGCATGTTTCAGGGCTGCATAGGGCACCAATACAGCCCTGCAACATGCATAAATAACCATCAAGGGTGGTTAAAGGGTGGTTAGCGTCATGTCTGTTTTCACCCATTATCTCAGGAAGATTATATTGATACGGAATAGGCAGGGGGTGATAACGGGTAATTAATATTAATTGAAAGGCTTCTTATTATACTTAGATTTGTCTTTATTATTTATGATGTCTACATACTGTTGTAGTCTTAGCGCTGCTTCCAATGGTGGGGTATAAGTCCTGCACAGTGTTCATATTCATTATGCTGTGGATTTTCCATGGAAGTATCTTGTAGTTACAGTGTTATCTAGTTGCTATGAGCTTGATGGCTATCATCCTCCATGAAGCTTTTTTTGGTATATCAACTCCCCTGGAGTGTTGTTAGGTTGAGGAGATGTGATGTCACTGTTTTATCCATTTCTATTTATCTTTAAAGGGGTTTTAATGTAATTGTATTTGACTGAGAGTAAGAGATGTTATACCCTTCGCTCCATTAGGGCAAGATCTGAATAGGGTCAAGTTGTAAATAATTCTGTGCTAACATGGATTAGTTTGTGAACAGATTGATTGATATTTTAATCTGTAAACCCTACTCGATATTTTAATGTTTGTACAGACTGCGTGAAGTTATATGAATTGCAGATAGAGACTTAGGGCACATTCACAGGTTTGGGAACACGTCCTTAGAAATTTGGGAGAGGGGATGCTCATGCAAATCAGGCATGTCTTTGGTCACGTAGGAATGCCCAGAGGCACCTGACAGAAGCTTTTATGCACATTTACAAGGGTAATTGACCAATCTGAGATCAGTTTAGTAATTTTTTTAAGACCACGCAGGGTAAAAACAGATGAGACAGTGGCCCATGTTGGCCTGGGACTCACCCATTCATCTGTTTCCCCGCCGCCAGATGTTGGCCCATGGCTTTTCTGTGGTGGGTAGACAGCTGGGTCCGATGTTGGGCAATGATCCTGGGCCAAGAGCTGCCCATGTGGGCCAACTTGGGCCTGCACGGTTGTTCAGCATCCCTCGCCAACCCGGGGAGGGGCAGCTGCAGTTTCCCACCCCAAGGTGGGCTGGGGAGGCACGTTGCCACCAGCACATCTGTTTTCACTCACCATGAGTTAGTGTCAGAGCTGGAATTAAAACTATGGAGCTCCTGGTTTCCAGTCTTGTGCTCAGACCAGAGACAATTTAACTCTTCCTAAAAGCAGCTAGTTATTCTGTCATTTGCTGTCTTCCCATACCTAATTTCACTGTCCAGGCATCTCTCTGGCCCCTCCAACATTGCAGTCTGCCTCATCGTGTTGGACTCCAAGCTTTAGATTCCATGGTCATAATAATTTCTCTATGTCAACCTTATGCACAATGGATCCACTCTTTCTTAATCACCAATAGCTTCATCCATACTAGATTCCACATTCCATTCCTCATTCTTCCATGTGGAGACAGACTTTTTTTTCCTCCAGCCAACTTTATAATTGCAGGATATTCCAGAAAGCTTTTAGTTGGGAATTTCTATAGGCATATCTGCAATAAATGCTTTTTAAACAATGCAGTCAAACCACCATTATATCGGGCATTGATTGGCATTTAGACTATATATATAGAAAAGAACTACACTGTTTATTTTTTTCCTGTTTAAATGGGAATATGTTTTTGAGAGAGGTGAGGACTCTCTATGGACAAAGTACCTAGGACAGACCAGATAGTGGACATGCTGTGCTGCTCAGATAAAACAGACAGATTGTGTCATAGCTAAGGCAAACAGAGACAATTCTGTTTTCCTGTGTATAGTTCTATAATGCTTTTTGATTTTCCTTAGGAAAACTTTATTTTATTTATTAAAATTTCTACCCCACCCTTTTCCTAAGGCTCAGAGCATCTTACATAATTAAAAACACAAAATACAATAAAAATCCCTTTTTAAAAAACCCATCCTCACCCTTAAGCTCACTAACCCCAACCCCCGCCTGCCAAAAGCTTTGTCAAAATGTTTTAAACTGCCTCCAGAACATGAACAGGCTCAGACTCTGATGGCCCTTCAGGAGAAAGAAGGGAGTTCCATAATACTGGGGTAGCAGCCGAGAATGCCGCTCTGTGGGCTGTTGTCATACGAACAAGACTGGCAGGTGGTACCCGTAAGAGACTGCTCCCTGGCATCTGCAGGGGTTGCAGTAGAGAATGGCAGGAAAGGTGGTTTTTCAGATATGTGGAGCCCAAGCAGTTTAGGGCTTTAAAGGTCAAAACCAGTACCTTGACTTGTGCTCGGAAAGCTATAGGAAGCCAGTGCAGACTATAAAGCACAGGTGTAATATGCTCACTGTGACCAATCTCGAAAAGAAGCTGGGTCACCGCATTCTGCACCAGCTGCAGCTTCCAAACAGTCATCAAGGGCAGCTCCACATAGAGCGCATTGCAGTAATCTAGCCTTGAGGTAATGAAGGCATGGATGATGGTGGACAGATCTGAGTCAGAAAGACAGGGCCACAGCCTCCTCACCAAATGGAGTTGGTGAAAAGTGCTCCTGGCCACAGCCGCAACCTGACAATCCAGGAGCAGCAGAGGATCCAGAAGCACTCCAAGGCTGTGAAACTGGGCAACCAGAGGGGGCTGGACCCCTTCAGTGACCTGGATCCCAATCCTCTCCAAGTCACAGGGTTGGCTAACCATCATCACTTCATTCTTGTCTGGATTCAGCTTCAGTCGGCTCATCTGCATCTAGTCCCCGTGGGACAACTGCCAGGCACTGGGTAAGCACTGAGACTGCAGGACCTGGGTCAGATGAAAAAGAGAGGTAGAGCTGGGTGTCATCAACATACTGATGGCACTTCACTCCAAACCCCCAAATGATCTCACCCAGCATCCTCAGATACATACTGAACAAAAGGGGGTGACAGGATGGAACCCTGCAGGACACCACAGGGGAGGTCCCAAGGGGACAATGAGCAATCTCCTAGAACCACCCACTGGGACCTCCCTGATAGCCAGGAATGAACCACTCAGGAACCACTCAAGAGCAGTCCCACACACTCCTACCAAATCCTGCAGTTGTGTTAGCAACGCCTTATGATTAACTGTATTAAAGGCCGCTGAAAGGTCTAACAAGATCAACAGGGCACAGTTCCCTTTGTCAATCTCCAGGCATAGATCATCAACCAAGGACACTCTGTGCTATACAGCAGACAAAAACCTGGCTGAAATGGGTCCAGGAATCCAATACCATTGAGATGAGTCTGAAGATGCTGTGCAACCACCCATTCAATAACCCTCCCTAAAAAGGGAAGGTTATAGACTGGGTGATAGCCAGCTAAGGAGTCAGTGTCAAAGATGGTTTCTTGAGTAGGGGACGGACAACTGCAGTTTTAAGGGTGTCCAACAACTTACCCTCCCAAAGGGAAGCACTGACAATCCCAGCCAGCACAACCCTAATGTCTCCAAGCTGGCTTTCACCAGTCAGGATGGGCAAGGATCTAATTCACAACTGGTTGCCTGGATCGCCCCAAGTACATCTTCCGCATTAGTAGGCAACACTAATTGAAACTGATGCAAACAAAGAGGACAAGGCTGAGCTTGTCCACAACCCCAAATTCTTACACTACAGTCAAACTAGCCGCATCGAAGTTGTGGTGAATATGAGCGATTACATCTGAAAAGTATTTAATAAAATGTTACAGTGGGCAATAGATTAGTCTAATTCATGGCAAAGACAGGCTAACCAGGCTATTCACCACCTGGAACAGCTCCACAGGATGAGACTTTGCAGACGCTATGATAGCGGAGAAGAAAACTTTCTTCACCGCCAATACAGCCATGCCATAATTCTTCCAAAGTGATGTATGCCATAATCAGTCAGCTTCAGCACAAGTCGAGCGCCACCTGCACTCTAATTGGCTACCTTCCCACTTCATCTGCCTCAGGTCCCCATATACCAGGGGAACCTATGCTGTCGCAGTGGTGGGGGCAGATACCTGTGTGCAACCATGTAAATGACTGTGGTCAAGATGTTATCCCACAAGGCAACCAGATCATCAACAGAGTAGCTGTCAAGGTTATTGGGTAAATTCCTCAGAAAGTTCTGGAAAACAATTGGATCCATTAGTCTTTGGGGGCGGACCAGCCTAACTGGTTCACCACCCCAGTGGGGGCATAGGAGGACAGGGATCTGGGCCTTTAGAAGGTAACGGTCTGACCGCAATAATAGTGTTGTAAGAACACCTCCAATAATCAGAACCGCTGTTTCCAGGCTGGTGCAAAACATCAAATCCAATGTGTGTTCCCCCTTTTTAATTTAGGTCCAATAAAAGGAGGATTTATCAGTGTACTATAGCCTATGTAGCACATTATTTTTCAAGAGTGCTAGCCTGCCTTAAACTAATGGTGGCTGTGTTATCTTGATTAGATCTTTCTCCAGCTGTTTATTGTAGAGGTAATGTTCACATAACTCAAGCACCAATATCCACAGTTCGGAGCAAATAATGAAAGCTACAGTTCTGCATTTTTATTTTTTACTCTGTTTGATTACTGTCAGAGAAAAATATTTCCTCAGAAACTGACATGCTCTCAGATGATCTAAAGGCCTCATATATGTGTTTCTTATTATGTAATTTTCCAGGATTGTAAGTCTTAGAATGCAAGTAAACTGGTATCTCAGTTGATGTGATTGCGACAAGGATTTCAGAAAACTTCTTCTTGAAGACTGGTGTTCTAAGAGTATACAAGATAAAAATCTGAAGCCCCTGTGGATTAAGGGAAAGCTCAGAGTTAATAAAGTAATAAAAGTGATTAACATTTTTCTGATTTGGCTTGAAAAATAACTGTACTATAAATTGGTTTGAAAAATGGGCTTGACAGCCATCTGTCGGAGATACTGTAGCCGCGGATTCCTGCCCTGAGCTGAGGGTTGGACTAAATTACCTCTGAGGTACCTTCAAACTTTATGACTCTGTGATTCTATAGTTGCACTATTAATTGGCTTATTATTCTAATTATTAATCATGATGTTAATATCTGCAGAGCTGTATTTCTATGACAATGTTGTGCCAATGTGATACAATGGAGTCTGCTTAAGTCGAATTTCTCTAGCCATGTAAAAAAGTTTGACTTACCAGAAATTCTCCTTAAACTGATCTTAAGGAAATGGACATGTAGATGGAGAAAACCAATGCTCAGCTTCCTAGCACCAGGTTTCTCTGTCTCCACTCCTCTTCCTTTCCCTCAGAAGCAGAGAGTCAAAGCAGACAGTAGAGCAGAGCTATGTGGGTAGGTGTGGATGTGTGTAAAATCTTGACTCTGAGGGTCTTGGTGAGTGGGCTGGAGACAAGGAAACCTGGTGTTCGTTCCCCTTACAGCCTGCTTGAGACTCCCAGGGTTAGAACTGACAGGATTTTTTTTTCCATCCCTCTCCCCCACTTTGACTGGTTGTCAGTGTGAGTCTGCATGTCTGGAGAGCTGGAGATGGAGAGAACTGATGGTCCTTAACACACATATCTAGCCTGCCCAACATGAAGACTTGTCCTGACAGGCAGGGGCATAGCTAGGGTGGGATCAGATGGGCCCAGGGACAGAACATGGAATGGGTCCACACCCCAGGACAAGGGTGAGGGGAGAAGGGCTGGGGCGAGGAGGAGAGCTGTCCAAGGTGGGGACAGGAAATCAGGGTCACCAGGATGGATGTGTATACCTCCCAATATCTTCTCACACACACACTCACACAGTTCTCCATGTGCACACGCAAACACAGATCCATATACACAATTCCACATACCCACACATGCACACATAGGCGACTCATGGGGAGTGGCACATGGGGGCCCATGCCCCCCCCCCGATTTTCAGAAGCCCTATAGAACTCTATACAACCTCTGCCCAGCCCCACACTTGCTCCCACTCCTGTGCCCCCAACTATTGACAGTTACCAGGCTCGTATGCATGCACAGAGCCACACATGCTCTCTCACACACAGTTCTATATACACACAGCTCCCCCACTCCAGTTCCATACATGTACTCACACATACAGGTCCCTACAGATCTCAATGCACACACACCCTCACATACACGGAGCCACAAAGACACTCTCATACACATATGGCTACATATACACAGTTCAACACACAAAGAGAGATCTCCATACACACACTCACAGGCACAGCTCCCCCCAGCTCCATACACACATTCACACAGTCCCCCACAGGTACACACACACACACACATATACACACTCATGTGCACAGCTCCCCTCCCAGCTCCATGCACACACTCACTAAGGTCTGTACACACACAACCTCACATAGGCACAGCTCCCCTCCACACACACACTCACACGTGCAGCGCAGCACTATCCTCAGCACCATAGACACACAAATGGGGTGGGAACAGGAAGGCTTCAACAACAACAATGGACTCCAACAGATGGACTCAAGCAACAGCACTGAGAGTGGGAATGTGGAGCTGGGATGCAGTTTGCCCTGAGTGTGGGCGAAGGAGACTGGGCAAATGGAGATTAGCTCCAGCCTCATGCAGCTGATGGGACTCCTGAACGCAGTCAGATACTGCTGCTACTGGAACTGAACCCCAAACCCACCCTGTTTTCTCAGACTGCTGCTGCCATGCCCAACACAGACTTCTCTTTGTATGTCCTAGCACAGGCGGCTGCTCCCTGGGCCCCTCCGGAGAGCAGTGGAGTTCCTTCCTAATGTCCCCTTCAGGGATAGCCAGCCACACAGTCCAGACACTTCTCATGTGGGGAAGGAGGATTCTAGCTTCCCATGACCCTCTCGTTTGGCTTCTTTTCCACGACACCCAGGGCTCCGCTTCCGCTAGGGCTGGAGCTCCCACTAGGTTTACCAGGACCCACCCAGAGCCCGCTCACATGGGATGGGGTGACAGTGGGTGCTGCCACACAGGCTGTAAAGGGCCAGATCCCTGCATGGCCCTGTGGCAGGCAAGCCCTGGACCAGCACAGGGAGTTGGGCAGACAGTCCCCTCCCCTGCAGGACAGCCAGGTGGGCAGGCCTCTGTCAGATATCCTATTACAGTCAAGATGAGCTGAGACGGTGGTCACACGAACAGGCGCCCAGCCCTGCCACGCCTCCCTCCCATGCCTGCCGCTCAAAGCCTCAGCGCAGAGCTCACTGTGTGGCGAGAAAGGGCCTGGGGACACAGACTTCCCCACCTTAGGTAGCCTTACCCAGTTTCGGGTAAAGCTGCTACACGACGTCCTCCTCGGCCTTTTTCCAAGGACGCATCACGTAGCAGCCAGCTGCTCTCCCTGCCACACAATGGAGGAAACATCTGGCAGCCACCAGTCACACAATGCACTGCATCGTGTGGTATGGCTGCCCAGAGTGGGTTAAGGCAGTTCAAGACCTGGTAGCTAGCCTGCCCAAGGCATCTCATATGGCTGCACCCAGTGAAAGGCATCTCATATGCTGCTGCACCAGAAAATGGGAGGGGGGGGCAGACTTGTGGGCCCCAGTGCAGCTACAATGCCTGTCCCTATTCTAGCTACACCAGTGACTGGCAGCTATCTTTGAACTTCCGTGTGTAGTAATATCACAGCAATGTATTAAGCTACAAGGTTATATGGAGGAAAAGGGTAAAGAAAACCTGTTCAACATCCCATGCATTGGAGCTGAAATCGCTGATATACTGTACCTGGGTGGCATTGCAAATACAGAATATATAGCTGAAGGCAATATTTGATTGCTCGTGATCTATTAACATCAGATAACCCAGGATCCAGGTGACTCCCAGCACGACTGCTATAGACAAAGAGCCAAGTATCTTCTTCTTCAAGGATTCCTTTTTATTGCTAGGCAAAAATAAAAATTAAAAAAAGGAAATAACATTTCCACGTATCAATAGAATATTTTTGTTCTGCTGAACTTTTTTTCAAGCATTTTATTTGTTTCATCTTTTAGGGATATTGTATGATAAACTAGGGGTGAGGCCACATGAGCGGAGAGGGCCCAAACCCCATGCAGCCCCATGGCGGGCACCAGCACACACCGCTGCCACATTGCGGGGCAAGCGCGGAGAGCCGGGCACACAGTCACACCTGGCCCTGGCCCATCTCCCTCCCCAGACCAGATCAAAATCCTGGACGTGACGTGGCCACACACGCCAAGCACTAGCACCTTCCACTCACAGCCCCGCTGCAGAGCTCATGCATGGCAGGAAGAAGGGACCCACCACATGAGTTACCCCACCCTGGGCAGCCTTTCCGAGTACGCATCACATAGCAAGCAGCTGTTCGCAGGTAACATCTGGCAGCCTCCAGCCACACAATGTACTGTGCATCACATGCCTCGGCTGTCCAGGTAGGGGTAATGCTACCCAAGGCGTGGTAGCCTCCCCTTCCTGTCTCAATGTGGCTGCGCCCTAGGCTGTGTCCTGACTCCGAAGGTTGCAGCTGAACAGAGTAAAGGAACATCCATCCCTGCACTGGTATAAAGCATTAATAGGCTAGTGACAAAAGTAGTCCCACAGCAGCAAGTGTAATTTGCCTCACTAGCTAATGAAAACTGCCAAAATCATCAGCAAGAAATAACCTTACAATAACAGAATAAATTTAAAAAGAAATGTATTATTTAAAGCAGTTAGAGATGAGATTTGGGGTGTTTTTATTTTATTTATTTATATTTATTTATTTTTATCGATTTTTATCCCGCCCCTCCTGAAAACAGCTCGGGGCAGCTAACAATTAAAAAACATAAAAATACAATCATATAAAAATTGAAAACACTCCTAATAATATTAAAACAGGGTTATGCACAAAAACAATAAATAAGGGTAGGGGGAGATTAAAACCCCCTACCTCCCCCCAACCCTCCCCAAAGGCCTGGGTGAACAGCCAGGTTTTACAAACTCACCAGAATGCTAAAAGGCTCGGGCCCAGGCGAACTTCCTCTGGGAGGGAATTTCAAAGGCGCAGCCCTGCCACCGAGAATGCCCTCTCCATTGTGACCCCCTGCTTAACACGGGGAACCTCCAAGAAGGCACCCCCGGCACACCGAAGGAGCCGCTCTGGGGCGGGGAGGGCAAGGCAGTCCCTGAGGTACGAGGGGCCAAGACCATGAAGGGCCTTATAGATCAATACTAAAACCTTGAACCTGGCTCGGCACGCTATTGGCAACCAGTGCAGAGTCCGGAGCACAGGTGTTATGTGGTCCCGGAGACCCGTTCCCGACAGGAGCCGGGTCACTGCATTCTGCACTAGCTGCAGCCTCCGAACCAGGTACAAGGGCAGCCCCACATAGAGCACATTGCAGTAGTCCAGCCTCGAGGTGACGAAGGCATGGACGAGGGGTTTATACGAGTGGGTCACAGTTGCAGACTGTGACCTGCTCGCATGATTTTTCAAAATCCCACAAGGTGGGTTTAGACGTGACAATGGACGTGATCACACGCATTCAAGGCGGTCACGCATTGTTTGCTGACCGCGAACTAAATACCTCACACATCGAGGTATTTAATTCGCGGTCGGCAAACAAGCTCATATAAAAGCAGTCTAAGGTAAAGAGTTCTGATCTGAATTCAGACTTCCTCCAGACTTGGAAGTGTTCAGATTCAAAGGTCTCATTCAAACTGTTATAGTTTCAAGGGTCCCCCAATGAAGAATGGATCCAGATCTGAACTTGAAGGATATGCAGATCTGAGGATTTCTCATCCATCATCAAAAATAAGAGAGGAACCAAAACTGTAGTGTAAGCATTTGTTGAAGGCAACAAATATCTGGATTAAATGTAAGTTACAGCACTGTTTTTCAAACTGACACAAGTGCACGTTGGGTGCAGTCACACAAGCTGGAATGGACCTGATTCCCCCGTGTGCCCCATGGCAGGCAAGCGCAGCCGCCACTGTTTGGGCTCGTGGGGCGATCTGGCCACACGGTCTGCTCCCCTGTGGCCATCGCCAGCTCCTCCATGCCCCTGTGTGGGCTGAGGAGCCAGGCACACAGGGCCGGATGCTCAGACTCCTGCCGCGCTGCAGGATTGGGCCTGCTGCCATTAGGCAGTTGTTGGGGAGCAAAGGAGCATGCACCCGCTCCTCCCCCACCTAGCAGCTGATCAGGGAACGGGGCCTGGGTGGAGCATGTACCCCCTCCCGCCAATCGGCTGCTGGGCAGGTGGAGCGGGGGAGGGAGGCCCTGGAAGAAGCGTGCGCACTCCTCCCACCCGCCCAACAGCTAATCCGGGGGAAGGGAGCCTGGGAAGAGGGTTAGTTTAAGAGACTGACCCAGTGTTCACTGAAGCTCAGGGACAGGCTTCCTTCAGTGGGTTTTGGATAAGGCTCTAAGGGCTCTTTCACACACATGTAAAAAGTGGGGGAAGGAACATAAAACACAGCCCATGCTGCCTTCCACCTCTGTTGTGTGAAGGCACAAGCAAATTCAAGAGAAGAGATTTCAACTTTATATGTATTCTTAAACAACAAAACGTTCAGTTTCAAAAACCTTTAAAGGCAGGACCATTTCTAAACAAAACTTGCCTTTAACAATCATTGAACAAAGTACATTTTACCAAAACGTAAACGTTAAAAACCATGAAAATTAATTACACTTACATTACAAAATACATCTAACTACAATGTAATAAAACTTAAACACCAAAAAGCATGGAAATTATTTACACTTCATTATCTGCCTTGTCGAACGTTACATCAACATTAAGACATCATCTGTACTTCATTTATTACCATACCGTACTTACCGTACATGCTTCTTCATTTAGTTATTTGCAGCTAATTAAACGACAACATTATTTCTTTTGATGTCATTTATTTATTATCATAAGTCACCTACAAACATTTTTCACAATGCCTTAACTCTGTCCTGTGTTCAGGTGATTACACTCAAACCTGCATCCATGGCAAAGGGACAGAGTTACGGCATTGTAGAAATATTTCATAGGTGACATGATAATAAATAATTGCCCTCTAAACGCACACAGACAGACACTCAGCCACACACTCAGCCACACACACAAACTTTCTCACACACACTCTCATTCAGACCCTTTTTACACAAGATGCCTCCCACCACATGCCCACACAGATCCGCTGCGTAGGCATGGGTGGGGGGTGTCCATGGGACCACTGAAGCCAGTAGGTGGGGGTGCATACGCGCTCCCGCACTCCATCCATCTCCACCCATCACCCACACACGGAGTCATCAGCCAAAACAGTGATGGCTCCATGCATGGAGATGGGTGGAGGTGGAGGTGCGTCCATGTAGCGGCTGCCCCCCCCACACACACACATCGCAGCCCATTTGAAAAGGGCTTCTCTCACACACACATACAGACAGGCAGCCCCACACACAGACAGACTTATACAGACACACAAACACACACATGCATGGGAAGATGGGCTCACTCACACTTACACACACATGTAGGAGGGGCTCACACACAACAGCACACACACGGGGTGATGAGCTCACACACGCACAACACACATGCACATGGGGGAGGGGCTCACTCACAACACACAAACAGTGGGATGGGCTCACACACTAACACACTTGGGGAATGGGCACACACACACACACTCACATGAGGGGACGGGCTCCCTCACAACACACACATAGGGAGGGGCTCACTCACACTCATCACACACACATGGGGGGGCTCACACACTCACAACACACACGTACACATGGGGGAGTGGCTCACTTACAACACACACATGGGGAGGGGCTCACACACTCACAACACACACACACGGAAGAAAGGGCTCACACACTCACAACACACACACAGCGGGAGAGCAGGTGGGCAGGCAGGGCAACGTTAGTTCCTCCCCCCCCTTCCCCTGCTGGTGCTGCTGCCACTGCCAGGGTGAAGAGACTGCCGGAGTTACCTCTTGGGCAGCACAACTCGTCTTGGGCATTCCAGGGGGGCTTCCCCAAATGCAGTAGGGACCCCCGTACTAAGGGGGTGATGGAGAAGGAAATGAGGAGCTCAGGAGTGGGGATCTGCTCTTTGTGAGAGAGTCTGTTCCATGGGGAACGGCTCTTATGGGACTATACAACCTCTCCAAGTTGCGAGACATTTCTTGCAAGCTTGCCAGTGGGTGAGCAGCAGAGCGAGCAGGCATAAGGGTTGGTAGTTCCTCCCCTTTCTGCTCCCCTCCCCTCCTCCATCTTTTCACTGCTGCCAAGCTCAGCAGCTGGCTCACCCCCATCTCTTAGCCCAGCAGCCAGCTCCACCGGAGAAAGAAGCAAAAGAAAAGGAAATAAGTTGCGTGATTCCACAGGGCTACTGCACATGTGCACAAAAACTAAACTTTTAATCTTTAATAACACTTGATTGGCTTCACCAAACACCATCAACCCACAACAGCACTTTACCATCATCTCAGGCTACATGCCTGCAAATTTTGGGGTATGAACTAACAAGGCACAGAAGATATCAACTTCAACAAAAAGTTCAGACACTACAAAATTGACCACTAGCAATTAACTTTTAAAACATTATAACTTTTGATCTACATAATGGATCTTCTTCAGCATTTGCATATATGAGCCTCCCACCAAATATAACCCATGATTAAATTTTCAAAAAGAAAGCTGAAGGCATTTTTTCAAAAATAGGGCTTTTGTACTTTTGCTGTTTCTAATGGAAAGTGGTCCTTCCTTTTACTTTCTAGCCGCAAGTGCGGCTAGAAAACACAAGTGCTTAACTTTCTGCACCCAAGTTGGAAAATTTGGAACTGTATGAACATTTTGTAAAAAAAGACAAACTAAGCGGGGAGGGCGGGATGAAATCTCTGATGATGGTTTTTTTTAGAAAAGGAGGAACAAGGAAAAAAATTGAAAAGCAGGAATTAAAACCTGCAAGTGAGAGTTATATTTTCTCCAATGCAAACTCACTGCTGGCCAAAAGACATGTGGAGGCAAATTCTACTCTCCAATGTGTCAGTGTAACCAAGAGTATAATTTGGTCTGTTATGTTAAATCATGGATGCAGAGAGAGCCACTGTACCTTGTAATCTTCAGCTCTAAACATGTGACTTTTAACAAATGGATGCACCTTCTGCCAAAAATCTTGGTTCATATTCCAAAAGAGAATAATTTTACTTTCTGAATTATCTCAAGATTTCTATTTCTCCTTACCTCGTCAGATTTTTGTTTTTCTTCCACATCACAGAGACCATGATTTTGACAAACATAATTATGTTGAATAGGAGGATGAGTGCCACTGGCAGAAGTAATGCCCATAACATGGGTTTTTTAATACTGAAATTCCCTTGTTCATCTAGGGCTGCAAGCCAGCAACTGAAATATGAAGAAAGGTTGTTTTACCAGATTTGTTAGCAAGAAATCCTATAAAATGCAAAAACGTACAACATACACGTACACCATCCATCCTCAAGACTCCCACAAAGCTTTATGCTGGCAGCGCTCCACTGATGAAATGGACTGCTGCAGCCACTCAAGGACAAGTAATGCTACTTTTAAGGCCGTTTTTACATGGATGCCCCCCCCCCCCGGTGTTCCGGTGCGTGTTGGGGGGGTGTCTGTGTAAACAGCCAATGGTGGGTGGGGGGATGGGTGAGCGCCAGGTGTGCACCCATGTAAACACCATGGGCAGTGGGTGTTTGTGCATGCGTGCTCCCGGTGCACACCCACCTCCAGAAAACCAGAGGAGGCCCTGTGGGTGGAGATGGGTGGAGGTGTGTTCATGTAAACGGCCAAACATCCACCTCCACCCACAGTGGCCAAACACCCATTCCCCCACCCACCTCCATCTGTGTAAAAACGGCCTAAGAATGGAGATTTAAAGAAGCAGAATGTGATTGCCCAAATTAGAATTTGGCCAGGATCCTAGAGTTGTATTATTTTCTGTATTGAAGCAGCATCAGCAAGCTGCATGGAAGGATCATTTTGGCAGAGATTGCACAAACGTGTTGCAAAAAGACACCGCCAATGCACAGAGAATTTACAGTTGAGCAGCATGATCTTCTGAGACCACAGGAAATAACATGAGTGAGAGTCTCATTCAGTTCACTGGGACCAGGGTCGGTCTTACCACAGGACGACCTGGGGCAGCTGCCCTGGGCCCTGCTCTTTCTGAGGGCCTTACAATGGCCTCTGTTTTCACCAGGACAGGTTGTGGGGGCACCACTCCCTCTCATCGGACCCCAAACATGACCACCTTTAGGACACCACAGAAGTGACCTCCAAGGGGGACGGGCTGCCATGGGCCCCACATTTTATCTTCACCCTGGACCCCACAAATTCTGCGGCCGGTCCTGACTGGGACCAGCATCCATGTTAAGAGTTAGCACTGACACTATCCACATTAGAATATCATGACCTATGTTAATGGAAAGACATTAAATCAGGTGAAACAGAAGGTGGGAATGATGAAGTAGGTTAACACACCTAATTTTTGACAAAGACTTCATAGGATAACTTTATAACTGCAAGGCTTTGGTTTGACATTTTCTCTGAGGAAATCTGCCTTGGCATCATAGAGCTCATTAGCACCAAGCAGAAACTATACTCAGGTTTGCTTATCATGTGAAACTGACAACTTGCTATGGCATTACTAAAGTTATATTGGGAAGCAGGCAACCCATAATATAGGGTAAAAATGGTACCAATTAGAGATACAAACCAAAGCCTGTGAACTTCAATTAATAAAAATATGCACATAAAGCCATATTTACAGCCTGATTCTCTAGTAGAGAACATACGCATTAACACGTTTGCTGATAACATGCACTCTATCTGCCAATGGACGAGGCTGCTTAACACCTAAATAAGTGGGTGCAAGGGAGGAGCTCTGAGCACATAAACATCTATTGAAGTTAAAAGGTGGCTGTGGATAAGTCTTTAAGGGCAGATCTTGGTTATTAACAAAGGAACAAGCCCTGTAGTCATTACTCAGACAAAACACCTAGTAACTTTAATGAAAGTTTTGATTGCATAAGGAATAAGGGCTTCAGAACAAGATCCAAATATAACTAACTTTCTTAATAACAATTACAACTAGGTAATTCCAGAGTAGCAACAATATTGCAAATTAAGGTTACAAAAAACTATTCTAAAAATGTAGGTACTTACAACTCTTCCTGCCGGTAGTTTGAGCTACTAGAAGTGGTTCCCAGCGTAATAGCAACCACCAATGCAGGGAATCCTAATTGACAGAGAGTAAGTGGGAGATTATTGTTTAAATGGACAGGCCAAGATCTGCCCTGCTGCAAAAACATTCTTAAAACAGAATCCCTGGATAATTTACACTCAAGAGTTCTAAAGAGCACAGCTGCCCCCCTCCTCCCCCCTCCCCCCCCCCCCCCCCCTGTAATGCAGGCTCCCTTCCCCATATCCCCCATCTTCCACCTCCATGCCAATTTCCTAGTTATGGGCCTAGTCTCATCCAATGTATATATCTTATCAGAATACTATACTGCATGAGGCTGAGCTCTGAGAGACTCCTACTGCATATATTGAGCACTTTAAGAAATTTCCCTGGCTTCCCTCATTTGTCTTACTATCTCCCCTCATCTGGCAGAGATGGTACTTATTTTTAAAATCTCATGTTCTGAACATGCTGTGTGCTTTGTGTTATTAATAAATAATGCATAATGAATTATAAATAAGAGTATAATTTATTTTTAACTTTTGGATAGAGCACCCTCCCCACTACTAAACAGCTGATCAGGGGAGGGAGTTCCAGAGGAGCATACTTACTTACTCTCCCCACCTGCCAAACAGCTGATCGGGGGAGGGGTCCAGGATGAGCGCACATGCTCTCCCTGCCCGCTAAACAGCTGATCCTCCGCCCCCTCCATCGACTGTCTAGTGGCAGCAGGTCTGATCCTGCAGTGCAGCAAGCATCCCGGTGTCCAGCCC
Source organism: Sphenodon punctatus (assembly GCA_003113815.1). Taxonomy (NCBI): domain Eukaryota; kingdom Metazoa; phylum Chordata; class Lepidosauria; order Sphenodontia; family Sphenodontidae; genus Sphenodon; species Sphenodon punctatus. The sequence continues at coordinate 712,413 of QEPC01005945.1, forward strand.
CGTGTGACCACACCTTGGCCTGACCCATGGTATGCAGGGACTGGCAATGGCTGTGGGGATGGGGCTGCTCATTTGGACTGCCCTTCCTGCCAACCCATAGTGTGACTGTGATGGCTGCATTCGCCCTCCCTTGGGCAGGTGGGAGATTGGGCCCACCCTGTCTTGTGTGGCCTTACCCATTGTGCTTCAGGTGTTACAATATTTTTAAACCCTTGACTGCTGTCGAAATTCCTAATAAACGCATCAGAGAAGAGTTCCACAGCAGTGATAGTGTGCGTACTCCAATTGTTTCAGTGGCATGTTTCTGCAATTGCTATTCACTGCAAGACCAGCTGTGGGTAAGCATACAACTACCAGACTTGGTAAATGAACTACTACTCCAGCGATACGAATTATATTTCATTTTCTGCCTAGCAGATGACGATGTGTAAAGACTGACTTCTGAGCACACCTTTGCTGTTTTCATAAAAAGAAAAAGAAATCCCTGAATGTACAACTCTCATTCTTACCCCATCCAGTGATTGACATGATTAGAGTGAAGTGTCCTGAGACGAGTCTCATAGTTTGAAGTAGCAGAAGATACAACTGTATAGAATTGAGTGCTGTCCACATGAAGGTTGCCAACAGGAAATAATGCAGTAGGGCAGCTACAGCTGTGCACCATTCGTTTGAAGGAGGGTCTACTTTGTCCGATTGGAGCATGGTGTTGGTGGTGGAGATAACGTTCCTGTTATTCTTGCCATTGGGGTTGTCAATTCCAAAGACAAAGATGATGTTAAAAATCAGCATAGATGTGCAGAGACTCACCAACAGGCAGGTTACTGAGGGTTTCCGAGTCTTCCTATTGATTGGTAAGAACCGTATGTTTGTGGGACAAAAGGAGAAAATAAAGAGAAATTATGAAACTTTCTTTGCTTTCCTGAGCATCAGTCTTCAATACAAACATTGAATTATATGGAACTTGCAAAACCAAGACACAGACATAAATATTTGGAAAAGAGTTCTACATTGTTTTCATCATCATACAAATCCACTGAATTTCTCAATTTTCATTGACTCCAGTGGGAATTGTATGCTTTATAATACTGGGCCGCGGAAGTAGCATTTGGGACACACTTCCTTGCTCTGCTGCTTCTTAGGCTTGCAAAGAACAGGTCTGGGAGAGAGGGGTGCAGATTGTGCCACTGAGAGACTCTGGAGACTTCTGCAACCCCCCTCTCCTGGCCAGCTGCCAGTTGAGAGGGACACACTAGCCATGCCTCTATGGTGCTGGCAGACCTGGAACTGCGGGGGAGCCTAACAAACGAGACCTGGGCCCGTGGTTGCCCGTTGCACTGGTTTGGATTGGGTTAACCTGCATAGCATGTTCCCCCTTCCCAGGGATGATGCCATGGAGCACTACCCTGGGGCAAACATCTGGGAGCCACTGTTCAGGCAGGCAGGTAAATCTGGGGCAAAGGGAGGCCAATGGGGGGCCATGTCTTATCTGTTAACATCCATACAGATTACAGTTCTGAAATTAGGTACATATTAGACTGAAAAGATTCCAGCATGTAGACACTCTAAAGCCAGCTGACTCTAGCATTATCTCTCACAGCCTTTGACCTATAGAAACGTAGGGTGCAATTTGTCTATTAAAGTCAATGGAAGCTGAGTCGTTTGTTTTAATGAGTGGAGGATTGTGCCCATAGTTTAAGTATAATTTCTACTCCTAACTTGGTCTCTATGTCTTTTGGGTTATATTTAATAAAATAAAATGAGCAAGAAATACAGACTCCAATCGAATTCCCACTGACTAGCTTTGGATGTTTTTTTACACATAATCTTGTTCACGTATCAATTAGACATTACTCTGTTTCTCACGTTTGTGCACAGCCTCTGCTACTTGACAAATCACTTGTCATGAAGCATGTTGCTACTTCTGAAGCTGGAGCAGTAGCCTGCTTAACACGTTGTCCAGTAGCAAATGTTATGTGTAGGAGAACTGAGTAGCAAGAGGAAAATTCCAGTCCAGCAAGGAACCTTACACACTTCCTCTGGCTATCAGAATATTGCAGTCTAGGATGGGACTTGCTGTTAGCAAGGCTAAAAAAGAAAGAGTAGCTACCTGCTACTTAAGGAAGGAAGTCAGATATGTGGATGTGTTGCTTGATCATTTGCTTCTTGATCAGCATTTGGTATAAAAATGCAGTAATGCCCAAATTCTGCAAATATTTATGCACATGCTTATGTATTACTGTAGTGTGCTGAGACTACCCACAGAAGTAAAAATTAGTATGCAGATAACTGCTTGTAAGATTGGGGCATAAGGGCCCTAACCTTTAGAAGGATCTGCATGATGCAAAGGTAAATAGTTTTGGACCTCTTTGCAGTCCTTGGGTTTGGAACATTAAACACTGTAAATCAATGAACGATGATGGCACTCAGAGAAAACACTAAGGACCGCAAAGAATCAGGCCCTTCTCCAGGACTCTTTGGGGCCATTTCTCTCTGAAGTTAACGGGTATTTTCAGGCATTATGAGATCATGGTGAACCACGGTCAATTCCCATATGGGGACTGTGAGCTCGTAACGTCTGTTGGGGCCAACCGTGATTCCCGCCAGATGTTCACCCCCGTGAATCACAGCCGGGAATCACTTTGACCACGCAAACGGCCCTCCTGCCCGGAGGAGGGCCGTTTGCGTGGTCAAAGCGATTCCCACCCGTGATCAATGGGGGCATCACGTCTGTCCCCTGACCACGGCCCGGAATCAGCACCGCTGATTCCGGGCCATGGTCAATGCCCCGGGTGGGTGGGCAGGGGAGCGTGGGGGAGCATGACTGTGTGGCCACACATTGCGCCGCGCAGCCCTGCCCCCCTTCTCCCGATTCCCCACTGGAATCGGCCAGCACGTCTGCTGGCTGTGACAGCGGGATTCCGGCGGGGAATCAGTTGGGTGATTCCGTGGCGGGGCGAATACCGCCCCGTCACATCCGAAATCACCCAACATTTCCACTATAAAGATTAGTAAGCAATAAAACAGGAGGTACCTTGGATTCCTATATTGTCCTATTCACAGAACGTTTAAGTGATTTTCCTAAAGGCTCACAGCAAGCAATACGAACAAGACAACCCAGGTCTCCTGTCTTCTAGTCATTTGCTCTATTTACTAACTAAGAAAACTAATGTGGTGTAGTGAATAAAGTGCTGAACTTGGGCCTGGGAGACCAGGGGTTGAATCTCATCTTAGCCAATAAACTCTCTGGGTGGCCTTGGGCAAGTTTTAGCCTCAGTTCCCCATCTGTAAAAATGGGAATATGTGTGTGTATTCGCCTCTTCCTTGTCCATCTTAGATTGTAAGACCACTAGGCAGGGACCTGTCTCTGAAAATCTGTGATTGTGAAGTACTGTGTATGGCTAATGGTGCTATAGAAATTATTAGTAATAATAGTAACTAATATTGTTTCCATCTTTATTACCACATTCACCATCCTTTGTAAGATATGAAGAGTTAATTCTTAACTGATTTGCAGGCCATATACAGAATAGAAAACATTAGTATGAATGGTTTGCAGTTTTATGTTCTCCCCCCACCCACCTCCACCCCCGCCCCCTTCCACTTACCTGGTAAGGATTTGAAACAGGATGGTCATGGTTAGACCAGCAATAGACAAACCACAGCCTACATATGATACAATCTCTAGAGGTTTTGCATATTTATAATTGATCTTGAAGCTCTATAAAAATAAATGCATCCGTTATAAATAAAGCATTTAATCTGCATATGCATGTTGATGCCTAAAGGATTTTTCTGTATGTCTTGTGTGGATTACTAGACATAAGAGTGGTGAGAGATTCTTAATGCTGTGACTGTTCATTGACAAAATTTTCAGGTAACAAATGTTGAGATAGCATTTATACCTTCTCCAGGGAAGAAAACAACTTTAAATATATTGCATGTATTTTAATGTAAATTTGAGTACCTTTTAAAATAATGTTAAAGATGGACAAAAAATGTCCCTCATGTCTAAACTTCACAGTCCCACTGAACTCCTAGAAAAGACACCACACAGCCTCATAAAACTCTATAGAACTAGCAGGCTAACTCCATAGATCAGTCACTCCACAAGACTACTTTCTGGCAGCTGGGTTATATGTAAACTTAGACACTGTACAAAGCCTCCAAAGTTCAGCTGATAAGGAACTTAAGAAAGCCAGATCAATAGGCAGCATAATGGCAAGCTGAATTTATTGTTAACAAATATAAGGGAATGTATTTTGGAAAGAATAATTTGAATTACTCAACATACACAATGCTTAGTTCTAAATTAATCTTAAGTACTAGGAAAAAGACCTGAGCATCACTGTGGGCAATAAATGAAAGCTGTACAATAAATGAGTGTGCATAAGGAAAGGGATGATAGTAACTGAAAATACTAGACTTAAACCATTGTAGCTCTTCAACCGATATGCTCTGCTTGTACCTAGTCATCTTATGTCCAAAAGATATAGTAGGGAAAAAGACAAATCAGAAAAGGAGGATGAAAATTCTTAGTGCATAGAAAGATTTCTATATAAAAAGGACTGGAAAGATTGGGACTGTTTTATTGACAGGTGTATACTAAGTAAAGTGGCACTATATATATTAAGCTGCTCTCCCCAGTGTATATGAGGATGCTCCGAGGTATTCTTTCATATTACTTGTAAGAGGAGACATTAAGCGAAATAGAAGGCCACACATTTTAAATTAAAAAAGGAATACTGATTTTTACACAACACAAATTTAATCTTTGGAACTCACTGCTGCTACTATGCATAACTGAAGCCAAGTGCTTAGTAAGATTCCTTTAAGAATTGCACTTTTATATGGAGAATGGGAATATTTATAGTTACGTAAGACAGCGTGATGATTGATAAGATTATCATACCATCCGGTCTGTCTGAGTGTTTTAGATAAGATTATGGGTATTTTCAGATGTGACACTACCACCAGTGGCCACGCTTACCCCAACGAGGCCACCGGCAGTGGTGTCATGTCTACTCCCAACCGCCAGATGTTAAACACGTGCGGGAGCAGAGTACACCCTGGACTGTGGCAGGGCTAACCCGGGATGTGCACTAGGCTCCCTGCCAGCGCACATCCCGGGTTTAGCTCTGCCATGTTCCAGGGAAGCTACCTGATGGCCCGCTCTACCTCACCCCGGCCGGTGGCCGGAGCAGTTCCAGGCGGGGGCGGCGGCCTCATAGCCAGCCGCTCCCGCCCATCAGGGTGGAGGCGAGGCCATGCTGAGCAGCATGGGAAGCGGGGCTGTGCGGACCCACGTCTGCACGTCCCCCACCTTCTCCCTGTTCCCTCCCCAGTCCCAGCCGCGGAACGTTTGTTTGGCAGCGGGGCAGACTCCTGCCTGGGGTGAGGGCTCTTACCCCAGGCAGGATTTAAGTGTGGCTGCTGAAAAGCTGTCATGTCTGAAAATACCCATAAGTACTCGTTCTTCGGGGTATCATCCAACCCCTTATTAAATGGGGTTAGGAAGAAATTTCCTTCGTGGCAGGTTGTTAATATGTCTGTTTTCTTCTAAAGCACCTAGTATTGATCACAGGATACTGAACTAAATGGACTGCTGACTGATTTGGCAAAGCAATTCCTATATTCCTTCTTCAAGAAAGATACACATCTACCACAGCAGCTTCAGTTAGCTAGATAAAAAATGTCCAGCTGGAGGGAAAATGGGGAACAGCTGATTTAAAGATATAGAATATATGTTTCTCTTTTCCCTTCTCACTCTTCTTCTATTGCTTTTATTCTTACTCTGTTTTGAGATAGGGACTGTGGCTTTAAGTGGGGAAATGTACTGCATATAGTGGGCGCTATTATAATGCAAACAAACAAAAAGAAAATTATTAACTGTGACAAACAGTGTCTTACCATTAATATAGCAAAATTGGTAGTGTGATTGCAGCTGCATCTCAATACCTCTGGTGTCTCCGTTTCTTTTGTGCAACCTGATGTGTTCCAGTCATTCTGTGAGTAATCCCAAAAGACACATGCATGACTGTGCAGCAGAAGTTCTGATTTGTTGTACTGGGAATTGAGAATATGAAGACAAAAACTGGTCAAGACCACCTTACAAACCTACAGCAGAGAAGCTGAATTTGTCAAGAACTATGTTCTGAAGGGAAAGCCAACACATGCTGAGAGACACTTGTGGAGTGTCACTGTTCAGCATTGTGCTTCAAAGTCACATCAGGACCAGAAAACCCATTACACGCTTTATAACTCTGTACTATGCTGTTAGTTGTCTGAGCTAAATATTAATGTATTATTAATAATTATCATTAATAAATTATTTATTATTATTATTATTATTATATTGATACCTCCCACCTCTCCTGCCTCAGGCAGCTCGGGGCGGCTCACAAGACAATCATAAAAAAACAATATTACAGTAAAATATAACATTATTGTAATAAAATATAAGTAAAAGAACCCCTCTCCTCACAACTCACACCCTTCCCCACCCTCCCCATCTCCTTCTCCGAATGCCTAGTGGAACAATCAGGTCTTACACAGCCGCCAGAAGGTGAGCAGATCTGAGCAAAGGTGGGCCTCCTCCAGGAGGGAGTTCCACAGCAGCGGCACAACCACCAGGAACACTCTCCTCATAGTGACCATCCGCCGACAATGCGGGACCTCAAGGAGAGCACTCCCGGCAGACCACAGAGACTGGCTTAGGGCCCGGAGAATGAGGCGGTCCTTCATTCCTGTACACATTATTATTTATCATTTATACAACACTTCACTGTTTAAAGTGATTTACAGTCCTTATCTATCACAACAATGCTGTGAGTTATATCTTTTTTATTCCCATTTTACAGAGGGGATACTGAAACTGTGAGATGAGGCCCAAAGGCCTCCAAGTAAGTTTATGGCCAAAACAAGATTTGAACCCTAGCCTCATAACTCTGTGACTTAGGCTACAGTAGCAGTATCATAGCAGCTATTCAATATTCTGGCAGAGATGGTAATGAGGAAAGTACTGTGCCAGCGGGTGAAATGTCAAGGAGCTGTTACCTAAGAAAGACCAAGTAGGTGTTGTCCTAGCTGATGGGTAGACAGTGAAAAAACTTATGATCTTTGATACCCACGGGTTCATATGACTATCCTCTATGTGAAAAAATCCTAAGTAGGGAACAATTTGGTCTCTTAAACTGACAGTTTGCCTCACTTTATCCACCCTGTTCCATCGGTCCTAGGTGGTACTACTGGGACTGCCAACAAAAATGCTCATTAATATGAATTGTTCTCATGATTATGATATTATGAGACTGGAGTGTCAGAGCACTCTCTGACAGATTCTGTGGTACAACAGATAATACGTTGGCCTTCTAGATCATTGAGTAGCGAAGTAATTCAAAAGTTGTAGGTTCAAGTCCCCCAGTTAAATTTTTCACAGAGAAATGTGGACTCAATGGTGCTACTATTAGGTGGGATCACAACTGACTGAATAGTTGTGCCAAAAGAGTGATAATCAGTGATTCATTGTCAGAATGGAAACAGGTAACATATAGGCTCTCCTGCATCTGGTGCAGGAATGGACTAGATAACCTTGGAGGTTCCTTCACGCTCAGTGATTCAAAGGCCGTGATTTCAGAGGGGACATACCCATGCATGTCCACCCAGTGGACACGTATGTAAACACCCATCTAAAAGTGGTGATGGGTGGGCGTACGCTCCCGCGACCCATCCCCCCACCGTTTGAATGTGCCCCCATCACCAGATGTCCATGTGTACTCCACTGAGCACACACAGACCTGCCTCTCATCCAGGTCCATTTAAAAACTGCCTAAGAGTAAAATCAAATGAGATGACAACCCACATTAGCCTTTACTAGGCATGTTCCCACATGCCCATCTACTGGGTGTCCGCCACATGGCCTTCACATGGCCACCACAGAGCTGCCACTCACAGTGGAGTCCAGGGACATCATGGAATTTTCTTTGGCATCCAGGGACATTCCAAAAGTTGTGTAGACCCTTTTAAGCAATCCCCTGAAAGCTACCTCCATCTCCAATGGGCTGAGCCATTCAATCCCTTCACTAAGGGTGTTTTTAAATGAGACGTGTTGACGCATAGCCCCCTGCCGCCCATGCATCTAACTGCTGGGTGTCTCTGCTCAAGAAACCATCGCTGGACGCTGACTCCCCTGCCAGCTACTGGCCTGTCTCTAAACTTCCCTTTTTAGGGAAGGTTACTGAATGGGTAGTGGCTCAGCAGCTCCAGGAGCATCTTGACTGCATCGGTTATCTTGATCCTTCGCAGTCTGGCTTCCGTCCAGGTCATGGCACTGAGACAGCACTTGTGGCCTTGGTGGATGATCTTTGCCGAGAAAAGAACCAGGGTCAATCGACCCTATTGGTCCTTTTAGATCTGTCGTCAGCATTTGATACCGTTGACCACGAGATGTTGGTGACGCGCCTCTGGGCGGGATCATTCTTGAATGGTTCTGCTCATTCCTGACTGGAAGAACTCAGTGGCTGGTACTTGGTGATTATTTTTCATCTTATTTTTCGTCCCCTCTCCTGTTCAACGTGTATATGCAGCCACTCGGCGAGGTGATCAGAGAGTTCGGGGTGAAGTGTCATCAGTATGTGGATGAGATCCAACTGTATCTCTAATTTTCAACGGACCCAGGCCCGGCTGTCTCAGTTCTTACCCGGTATTTGGCAGCTATGGGGGACTGGATGAGGGCTGACTGCGACTGAATCCTGACAAGACGGAGGTGATGTTAGTGGGTAGGTCAGCGGAGTTGACAGCTCCATCAACTGATGGAGTCTGTCCTCCGCTGACGTCCCAGGTGTGGAGCCTGGGGGTGCTCCTCAATGCGCAGCTCTGCCTGGATCTCCAGGTGGAGGCTGTGGTGAGGAGTGCCTACCGCTAGTTACATCTGGTGCGGCGGCTTTGGCCGCTGGTTTCGGCTCCGGACCTGACCACGATCATCCATGCTTTTATTACCTCTTGGTTAGACTACTGCAACGCGCTCTATGTGGGGCTACCTATGGTGATGGCTCGGAAGCTGGTGCAGAATGTGGCGGCCCGGCTCCTGGTGGGCTTGGGCCGCCGGGAGCACATTACACCAGTGCTCTGATCTCTGCACTGGCTGCCAATAGTCTTCTAGGCCCAATTCAAAGTGTTGGTTTTAACCTATAAAGCCTTACACACCCTGGCCCCTGCCTATTTGGGAGACCGCCTCACACACACACACACACACACACACACGGGTTCTAGATAGGCCCCTGTGGTCGTCTGGGGCGCCTTGTTGGAGGTTCTCAGTGGCCACGCCATGCCGCTGAAATTCCCTCCAGTTGGGGCATGTCAGGCCCAGGACCTTCCAGCCTTCCGTAGGAACTGTAAAACCTGGCTGTTCCGTCAAGCATTTGGTGTGGGAGAGAGGTAGGGCTGGGTGGGGGTGGGGAGGGGAGGTTGTTTGCGTTTATGATTAATTATGTTTTATGTTTTATAGTGTTTAAAATTGTTTTTATATTATATTTATACTATGTTGTTAGCCGCTCTGGGCCGCCTGCGGCGGGAAAGATCAGGATACAAATTCTGTAAATAAATACTTTTTTTTTTTTTAAAGCTGGTGGAAGAGCTGGGGACTATAACATCTAGTCTGCAGGCTTATTCTCTGAGCCTTTTCTACCTGCAGAGCCCCTGACTGGTTCCTGCAGAGTTGGATCCTGATTGGCCCAAGAGTATACATAAGGACTTTAGAAACCACCCAAAGTTGTCTGTGCAGTGTGACAGTTATCACTGACCCCAGGCCTACTCGATGCCCTTGGCTTCTAGGGATTGGTATTACGTATTTGGATGAATCCATAACTGCACGAAAATGACAGTTACGGATTAATCTGTAAATCCTGTGACAATTACAGATCTCTGGATTTCCAGAACTCTGTAAGGCTCACTGGAGTGGTGCCACAGGGATGGCATTGGCTTGGCACCACTCCATTGAGCTTTAAGAAGGAGCAGGGAGGGGTGCAGAGGGACTTTGCTGGCCAATTGCCATCCAGTTTTGGATGGCTGTTGGCCAGCAGAGGACAGAGATAGTCCGACTCCCCCAGCTGGCTCACCGCCCAGCTGCATTGGTGGCTGCTTCTCTGAGTCCTGGCCATTGCTGCTTCCCTGATCCTTCCCCACTGCCATTCAAACTGAGCCATATTCTTCCAACGCTGGGCTTTTCTGAGTGATGGGGGTGGGGGTGGGGGGGTGAGAAGACCTCTTCAGCACACAGGACCCATGTACACCCCTCCAAGGGTCCCCCAAACTGGATGGCAATTGGCAAGCAAAGACCCTCTGCCTGCCTCTTCCCATTTAAAGCTCATTGGAACGGTGCCAAGCCAATGTCATCTCTGTGTCACCCCTCCAGTGAGCTTTCCAGACATCTGGAAATACAAATCCATAATCCAGAAATCCGTAAAATTTGAGATACAGATCCGTATTAATTAATACAGATCCATAAATCAATACCAACTCCCACCTCTGTTGGCTTCCTGACCTGTCTGCCCTACCTAACCTTATTCCCACTCCAGTCTCGCTCCTGCGTGGCCTTGTTGCAGCCCTGTTGCCTGTGTCCACTTCCACTCCTTACTCCAGTACCTACTCACCCTCAGACTTCCTCATGCCCCTTTCCCAGCTCCTTGGATTTACTTCCCAGCTCTGACCTCCTGGCTTGTTTCTTGACACTGCACTCTGGATTGCCGCCCTTCTGGCTTGTCTCTCTTATTGGTCCTGTCCTCCTGGTCAGCGTTCTGACTTGACATTCTTAGATTTGATTGTCCCTGTGGTTTGGTTGCTTGATTCTCTGCTACAGGTCCAGTCCTGCCACAACTATGCTACAGGGCTGACAGTGACCCATTCTGGTCTCTCTCAAATTCTTGACTCTGTCTTCTTTTATCTAGATAGTTTCCACTCACTCCACTAGCTAAACACTGATTTTGCTCTTCTGAAGCCAAGAAAAACTCAAGGAACACTGAAGTGTAAAGATTTCAGGAACCTTCTATCTTGCTAACATCTTTCACTGGCATGGCTACAATTTTAAGAAACAAATCCAGCAGCAGCAACGCTTTCATAAGGCATTCCTTAGAATACCCTCCCTCTCTCTCAATTCTGCCCCAAAGAGAACTCACCTGTGGGCTAAGGGCTATTTTAACACTATTGACTGTTGTTCCATTAATGTTGCCAGAAATAATTGGATTACTATAATTTTCTTGTAATTGATTCTTGTAAGTTTTTGATTGAAAAAGTCTGTCATTTTGATACAGTATGAAGCCAGCTGTTTCCTTTCCAGATGAATCTGTGTTGTACAAACAAAAATGAAGCATAGGTGATGCATACAAATTGGACAGATATATCCTGGGAAATTCTCTAGCCCCTCTGGCACCTACACCTCAAGAACACCTTTTACTCGAAATAGGTACTGAATAACCACAAATACCACTGACATCAAACTTAATGCCATGGTGCAAACACATATTAAATAAATCCCAATAGTATAAATATAAATAATATTAATACAACTCATCTTCACACCTATCAGTCAAACTTCTAGTCCAGTTTTGGAAATCTGCTGATATATTTCAAGGACCCCATTTAAAATATGATGAGTGTTCTGGGAGTATATAGATGGACTTTGAACTTTTCCCCTCCTTAAGATATTAATACATTAAGCATGTTCCAATATGCAGATGCACTGCCTACATTCACAGATTTATAGTCAAATGAAAGTTCAAAAACGTTTTCCCCCTCATTGCTTTGCCAGACGAAGTTGCCAGGGGGAAAATGAATGTACTTACTGTTTCTTGCGACACTGATTAGTATCTGCACCTCTGTACGATTGTCAATTGTAAGGCCAGTGGCATCTTGGTCTACTTTGATTCTGTCAGAAACTAAACCATTAGTTGATCCTGCATAGGCAAAAGTCATCAGAGAGTATATTAGAATTTGTGGGAATCAGATCATTGCCTATATAAATCCAGCCAAGCAAGCAACTCACACTTCAGTGCAGAGAAAAGAACTGCACTCTGCTGCAGTGGAACTGTCTGGACAGCAATATTGGGCTGCACCACCTTCTGAGAAACATTGCTGCTCACAGAGAAGTTTTGCAATGTCATTGTGAGGCTGCATAGAAATAGGGATATTTTTACTATTGTATCAGGCCAACTTTTGACCACCTTCACTAATCTCAGTTGCATTCCATACAGTGTAGTTTAGGTTTGGATTCAGTCAAGAGAATGTGTGCTTTTACACAGACAGCACCCTTTAAATGGACAGACCACCTGGGGGTGAGGTGGAGCAGGCCCTGCCTGCTGTGGTGCTCCGGTATATCCTGGAGCACTACAAGAGGAGCAAGCTGCCCAAACTTGGAGCACCAGCCGGGGCCAGACCAGCAGTCAATCTGCTCAGAGGATGGGCCACTCCAGCTCCACTTCAGGCCAGAGGTTGCCCTGGCAACACCATAGAGTGGTAGCCAATCCACCCACCGCGCAATAGTGTGGAGCTGGGGTGCACTGTACAGGTGGACTGTGTGTCAAGGCAGCTGCCGGGTCCATTTAAGCCCCCAGAGGAGGCCTGAGGGTGGTCCATATAAAGACATCCAATGTGTCTGCATGCTACCAATGAGACTTTTTTGCCCTGTGGATGATGAGAAAACTAATGCATATCCACAATATAATAATTTCAGTCCTAGGAGATTTCTTCTATGCTTGCTAAATGTTTCTAAAATCCAGCTCATTTCAGAGACAGTTTACTAGGAAGTTAGTAACTCTTTTCCATTCTCTGGCTACCTGACTAGTAGTAATAATACTTCCACTTTAATGCACCCCATAAATATTTTTGAACATTAGCTAATCACCACTAGTATGGTTAGGAGAATGGACAACAAAATGGCAGATGAAATTTAATGTTGACAAGTGCAAAGTAATGCACATAGGGAAAAATAACCCTAACCATACATGCCCAATGCTGGGATCTAACTTAGGTGTCACTACACAGGAAAAAGACCTTGCAGTCATTGCGGATAGATCATTGACATTATTGGCTAAAAAGTACAATAGTTGTCAAAAAGGCTAGACGCATGTTAGGCATAATTAAGAAAGGGATCGATGATAAAACAGAAAATATCATAATGCCATTATATAAATCTATGGTGTGACCACACCCGGAATACTGTGTGGTTGCCCCATCTCAAAAAAGACAGCAGAACTGGAAAAAGTACAGAGAAGGGCAACAAAAATGATCCAAGGCAAAAAGTGGCTTCCCTATGAGGGAAGGCTTGATAGGTTGGGGCTCTTCAGCTTTGAGAAGAGACGACTGAGAGGAGACATGACAGAAGTTTACAAGATCATGAAACATGTGGAACTGGTAAATAGGGAGCTGCTATTTAGCCTTTGTAAAAACAGTAGAACTAGGGGTCACACCATAAATTTAACAGGAAGCAGATTTAAAACGAATAAAAGTGTCAGTGGGGCTGGGGAAAGGGGCGTGGCCCTGGGGGACCCGGGGTGGGCCTAGCCCTTCACCCTCCCACTGATCACGTCTCGTCACACACGCGCTCAGGCGCCCACTCCCGCAGGAATCTATCTGTGAATACAAGCCCGTCAGGATAGTGTGTGGGCCGTTCCTTGGGCTTGCGCACCTGGAACTTAGGCCCCTATCATCATAGGGCGTTGGGAAGGAGTAGGGGCCTGAGCCACAGGAACCCAATCTGCCACCACACGCTGCTCCCACACTCCAGGGGGGATAGGGGGAAGGCGTGAGGGGGGCGTGCCCGGGAAGGAAGGGGGGAAGCAGGCCCCAGGGACACAAGATGGCTGACGGGGTGCAGGCACACTCAAGGGGGTAAAGGTAGCAAGGTACTCCAGGGAAGGCAGAAGGGATTAGGAACAAGGCTTCACAC
>QEPC01005945.1:741124-791292 GCA_003113815.1 Sphenodon punctatus
CTTTACAAGGAAGAGTGCCTGTGTTTTGGGTTTATAAATTATTTATTTTAAGCTTGATGTGCATGCAAACTGTGTTTTGTATGTTAACCCTGGGAACTCCTTGCTGCTGGGTTATGCTGCCTACCGTTGCCCTGGCTCCGCCTACCATTGCCCTGGCTCTGCCCCTAGGCTCGCTGGCCTTACTTCCCCTCCAGCCTCAAAACCCACCAGCCGCCCCTGCCCACACCCGATCCTCTGGGCTCCCTCCCCTAATCAGCTGTTTGTCAGAGTGGGGAGAGGGGCACATGCATGGCTCCTCTGGACTCCCCCTCCCCCAGCAGCCTGGGGACTCTGGATTACTACCTGGGCTGTGACATGGCTGCGAGCAACAGGCACTAATGTCCATCACTCACAGCTCACAGGGTTGCCCTGAGCATGGCTGGGCAAAGCGCGTCCAGCCACATGGGCTTGCCGCGCCATGGGGTAAGGGTTCTCTGCAACGCGGCCTCGGGATGCATCGCAGAGAAAGCAGTTGTTCACCCCACTCCGGGGTGAGGCAAACATCTGGCAGCCCCTAGACATATGAGTCACTGTTTCCAGTGGCTTGTTTGCCCAGGGAGGGGCAGGTGTCTCGTGTGACTGCACCCTAAGACTGCTATAACTGACTTGCTTTGTGTTCTCCCCTGTATTTTACCTGACTTCTCACTGCTACCTCTTCTTTACTAAAGTGTCTTTTGTCTTGAGCAGCCCCATTGATGCTCTATAATATATTATTGCTTAAGGTAGTTGTGTTCAGGATATATCGTGTAGGCCGAGCTTATATGTGTGCTTATTTTGTTTATTGGTAAGTATGATTTAATGGATTAAATTTAATGATTATAAATCAAATTGTAGAAACATGGGGTTTATAAGGTTAGAAAGTCATGAGCCATATGGTGTGACTGACCAGATGTGGTGCCTGGACAATAAGTCTTATTTGGGCCTGAACAACAACTTCCCACTTTCCATATTGGAGTCCTCTGAAAAGTCATACCATGTCATAAGACAATGGGCTGTTAAGGGGTCTTGCTGAGCTAGAATGGTAAAGTAAGAAAACATATGATTTTAAAAAGCAATAGCCTAAAGTTGAAGTGGAAATAAGCAGAAATAGTAGGTTGCTTGAGAGAAGTGCAACTTGTACAAGGCTTGGGAACACAATGGCTTAATGTATGTGTTATTTTGGCATGGGGAAGTGGAAACTAGAAAACTGAAACAGTGGGGAGTTCTTAAAAACCCTACACAGGATCACAGGTCTTTAAATTCACTTAAACTGCTTTTGACAACCCAGAATCCCAACTTCTAGTCAATATATTTCAAATACCTAGTCAATACTAACTAAGGGTGTTTATAGACGATCCCGCTTACAAGTGGGATCACTAAACGCCGGCTTTTCCCGCTGCGGCGTCTCTGCATGCTGTGTCTGATGTTCAGACACGGCGCAGAGTGCGAGTGTGCATGCGCGCCTTTCCACGCATGCGCACTCGCCGCGGAACCAGGAAGTGCGGCGTAAAGCCGGCACTCCGGGAATCCACGTCGGAGGGGGCAGGATCGCCTGCCCCCTCCGACGCGGATTAAAAAGCAGGCCACGCATGTAGATGAGCGGCAAGAAAGGCGGCTGATCAAAGGATCAGCCGCCTTTTTTGTCTCGTCTATAAACGCCCTAACTATTGGCAACAGCGGTAAGGTGTGATCGCTGTCACAAACTGTGTCTGTTGCCTTAAAGAAAAAATCTCCATTTGGTCAACCCAGAGGCCTGCCTGGCAAGGGAGATACCATGCAGAGGGTAAAAACAGATGTGATGCTGGTGCAGCGGCACCCCAGGGCTGGGCAGGAACTGCGGCAGCCACTCTCAGGGTCAGAAGGCAGCACTTGGCCAGCGAGCCATCTTCCACTCCATCCCGCCCCCCACGAAAATACATGGGTGGCCAGCCCCACCCCCAGTGCCCACCCCCCTGCCATGATGGGCACCCACAGTGGTCCCAACTCACAGTGGATATAGTGGAATCACACAGATGCGTTGGTCCACTACGGCTTGCATTGGCCTGACAGGGCAGCCCTTAGCCCAGAATGAGCACTCAAAATCTTCAGGTGGACTTTTGTCATCGCCCCTACCTTACTTTGTATATTGCTTTAATGTTTTTAAGTTGCTCTCGGGGCCCTGTTAAAATATTTAAATTGTTGATGTTTTTAAATTGTTTAATATTTTATAATTGTTTTTATCATGTTGGAAGCCACCCTGAGCTGTTCTCAGGAGGGGCGGGATATAAATGTCAAAAATAAATTTAAAAATAAATAAATTCCAGGCCAGTGGCCTATTCACCCCAGGGCAGCGGCACACCAACATCTGGCGGCTGGGGAATAGATGTGCGGCTGAGTCCCTAGACCAGGTGGGCCATAGCGGGCCCATATCACATCTGCTTTTACCCAGAGATGAAGGTTAAGGCCAAGGGAGTGAGCAGAGTCTTCTGCTGACCCCAGCGTTTAAGCAACAGGTTGCCTCATAGGTGCAAGGCACTGGAGCTCCTGGTCTTAGACTGCCCTGGTGCTTCATCCCAGGAGCTGTGCAGAGGTGGCCATCTCATGGGAGGCCCCGGGCAAATCAAGTCCCTGATGCTTAGCAGACTGTGAGTTCAAGCTGGAGCTTGTCTTTAAACCAAAATGCTGAGGTGTGAGCAGGGAAAGATCCCTGTGATTCATGACAATTAATTATTAATTATTTATTATTATTATTATTATTAGCTTTTATATAGCATCAGCGATGTACCTGGCGCTTTACAGAGAATAAGATAGACACGGTCCCTGCCCAAGAGCTTACAATCTAAAGATTGTAAGTTAAAGAATGTATTGTAATGTATGCACACAAGCAAACAGAATTAATGTTGGGCTGGCAAATTTAATTTCCATTTTCTGGTCTGTGTAACCTTGATGTTTTCTTGTAAACTTTAATGAAATATATGGCATCATTTGTAGTATATTCCTAAAGATAAGCTGTTGATTTCCTCAATGTGAGTTTTAACAGATATTTGTATAGAAAACATTTTTAATTTAAACTGAAAGATAAAAATTAGACATGGAAAAGTTCTGTTAAGGCATCTAGTCTATTTAATTTGTCAGCCAGTGTAGGCGTGGTCTTTACAATACTTTCTCCAAAATGTTCAATTGCATAGCAAGAGAAGAGATGGCATTACCTGTGTCAGTAAATTGCTCAGGGTCACATTGCAATTCAGAACACTCAAAAGGTCTAATGTAGGCATTCCATTTGTTCTGGAGCACATCCGAGTTGCTTTTGGAGCACCACCTTTAATTTTATATAAACAGAAGTAACCAGTTACAACATACATATCTTTTCACACAGACAAGACTTTGCATTCTGAATTATAAATGTAGGGTAGGTATGACATGGTCTTGAGAATTCCTTTCCCTAACTATCTGGATTCAGCATTCTAAGCAGTAGCAGTATCCTGTAAAGAAATTTTAAATCCATTTTTGCCTTTTGCTCTGATCCTGTAACTATTATTCCCGAGGACAACTTTTACTAAAACAAATGGTCATATTTAAGACACTGAAACTATTAATGCAAATATTAAAACTTAATATTGGTCACATGACTGATCTCAGGAAAGACATAATAGAACTGGAAAAAGTTCAGAGAAGGGCAACAAGGATGATCGAATGAATGGATCAACTTCCATATGAGAAGAGGCTCAACAGGTTAGAGGGCTGTTTAGCTTGGAGAAGAAATTATTAAAGAGGGGATATGATAGAAGTTTATACCAATTCAATTGGTATAGCATTATTTGCTGGCTGGCTACAATAAAGTATTGATTGACTGAAGTTTATAAAATCATGAGCGATGTGGAAAAAGAAAATAGGGCACACAACAGTTCCCTTTCTTACAAGAATAGAACAAGGGGATGCTCCCTGAAGCTAAATGGCAACAGATTTAAAACAAGCAAAAGGAAGTGCTTTTTCACCCAACGTACATACAGCTGAACTCACTGACAGAGGAGGCAGTGAAGGCCAACACCATACCTAGCTTCAAATGGAAACTACATCCATTCTTAGAGGATAGAAACATAAATGCTTATTATTTGGGGCTTAAACCTGGCTACTGGTAGTTGGAAGTGGTTAGCAGGAGATAGGTTACATCTGCCTCCATGACCTATACTTGTACTTTGTTCAAACTATTGTAGCTGACCACTGTTAGAGACAGGATGTTGGGCTCAATGGACCATGGATCTGGCCCAGTATGGCACTTCTTATGTTGTAAAAAAACCACATACACCTCTTAGACTCTTTTCAAACAGGCCGCAGTGAGTGGGGGGATGGGTGTCCACCGGTGCCGGGTGGAGGTGGGTGTGCGACCGTTCCCATGGGCACACACCCATCTCCATCCAACTACATCATCTCCATGCACGGAGCAAGCGGCATTGCCACCGGTTCCTCTGTATATGGGTGATGGGTAAACGTGGGTGGAGATGGGTGGAGCGCGGGAGTGAACACACATACCCCCACCCCCCGCAGTGTTCCCACGGGAACCCACCACCACCGGTGGCAACCTGCAGCGTTCCTATGGATGCCTCTCCACCCGCACACGTGTGTAGAGTGAGGGGTACCTGTTTCAAATAGGGTCTTAATCTGATGTTCTCAGCTGCAGCACTGGGTACCCAGGTAATCTATTTTTCTTTTTCTGCCAGTGCTTTGGAACTTTATGTTAAAGGTAATCAGTAGAAATAGACATAAAGAGGGGAGTAAAATCTATATGTTACTATACAGACAGATCATTAGATGATGTATGCAACATATACACCATACACAACCATATTTTTAAAATATTTGTAGCCAAAGCTATTTCCCCATTCCTATTTCTTACTTACAAAACCAAACCCAGTTTGATCAAAATAAATGGACTGTATTTTCACCACTTTCCTGGACTGCAGTTTTTATAGCGATGGGGAGTGCTCTATAGTTAAAGCAGGTGGGAGTTGCAATGGAAAGGGTTCCGTTGACTTGCATTGGGTGTTTTCAGCTGTTTATTTCCTGGTGGTGAGCGGAGTTTTTGCAGAGGGGTGCTCCATGCCAGCTGTGTGGATGAATCTAAAACAGCCACAGAAAATTCTAGAGATAGTCGGACTATGGTCAGGGCTACTTTTCAAACAAAGTGCTGGTCTGCAAATCTGGGATTTGGGGGGGTTAAAGAAGCCATTTGTGGCAATGGAGGGAAAGTTAAGCTGAGCGCATTATGATGTCATGTTTCATGTTAGTGCTGCTGAGTAGGGGTGTTTTCAGACATGACTCTAGCCCCACTTTACCCACACTTAAACATTTCTTATGCATGTTGCAGGGCTGCATAGGGCACCAACACAGCCCTGCAACACCCTAGACTGAGGGGATGGGGGGGTAAGATGCCTGACTAACCCCTAGGTCCCCTCGGCAGCAGCTTGGGTGGAAGGGGGGGGGGGAGGAACTTATGCCCACCACCACCACCTGACCACTACCTGCCTGCCTGCCTGCCTGCCTTTTCGGATCTTTGTCTGTCCCCTCGCCCCCAGCTGCCAGCAACCTGAGCTATACTCACTGCTGTTACTGCCAATGCTGCTCTCGTTGCCTCTTCTACTGTGCTGCTGGCCAATGCTGCCGCCATGATACTTTTCAAACACATTTTGGGGCTGCCATCATATTCCATATGCTGGAGATGGGAACATGGTGCCAGCCTCAAAATCTGAATGGACACGCCCCGCGGCAGTGGCAGCAGCATTGGCCGAGCAGAGTCTGGCGTCTGTGTGCACACGCGGACAGGAAGGCCTGCTTGTGGGAGCCTTCTCTGTCCCTTAGATAGCAGGGTCAGAGACGGCTCCCTTTGATGCTGTTCTGGGGCCTCACCTGCTACTGCTGAACTAATCTTGATCCCTCTCAGGCCGTTTTTAGACGAGCGCGGCGGCGCCCGCACTTGTTTTCAAAAGACCCGGCAGCCCGTTCCACACGTGACGCTGCCACCGAATATGCACATGCGTGGGTGATGCGTTTCCATTTCCAGCCACGTATGACCAGCCTCGATCGCCGACCCGGTCAGTTAGCGACCGGAAATGGATGCGCATCGCCCGCGCATGCGCGTATTTGGCGGCAGCGTCAAGTCTGGAATGAACTGCCGGCTCTTTTGAGAAACAAGCGCGGGCGCCACCGCGCTTGTCTAAAAATGGCCTGAGTCTGGCTTTCATCCAGGTCATGGCACTGAAACAGCACTCTTTTTTTGGTGGCTTGTGGCTTTAGTGGATGATCTCCGCCGTGAAAAGGATTGGGATCGATCAACCCTATTGGTCCTGTTAGATCTGTCAGCAGCATTTGATGCCATTGACCATGAGATGTTGATGATGTGCCTGTGGGACAGTGCGGGGGTGGAGAGGATCGTTCTTGAATGGTTCCACTCATTGCTGACCGGGAGAACTCAGCAGGTGGTTCTCAGTGATTGTTTTTCATCTTACCGAGACCTCTCGTGTGGGGTTCCACAGGGTTCTGTCTTGTCCCCTCTCCTGTTCAACATGTATATGCAGCCACTTGGTGAGGTGATAAGAGAGTTTGGGGTGAGGTGTCATCAGTATGCAGATGACACCCAACTGTATCTCTCCTTTTCAACTGACCCAGGCCCGGCTGTCTCGGTGCTTACCCGATGTCTGGCAGCTGTGGGGGACTGGATGAGGGCTAATCGACTGCGACTGAATCCTGAAAAGACGGAGGTGATGTTAGTGGGTAAGTCGGTGGAGGAGATGGCTCCCTTGGTAGAAGGGGTCTGTTCCCCACTGACTTCCCAGGTACGGAACCTGGGGGTGCTCCTTGATGCACAGCTCCGCCTGGATCTCCAGGTGGAGGCTGTGGTGAGGAGTGCCTTCCGACTGCCAGTTACATCTGGTGCGGTGGCTTCGGCCACTGATTTCGGTTTCGAACCTGGCCGTGATCATTCATGCTTTTATTACCTCTCGGTTAGACTACTGTAACGCGCTCTACGTGGGGCTACCTATGGTGACGGCTCAGAAGCTGCAGCTGGTGCAGAATGCGGCGGCGCAGCTCTTGGTGGGTCTGGGCCACTGGGAGCACATTACACCAGTGCTCTGGTCTCTGCACTGGTTGCCAATAGTCTTCCAGGATCGATTCAAAGTGTTGGTTTTGACCTATAAAGCCTTACATGGCCTGGGTCCTGCCTACTTGTGAGATTGCCTCACTCCCTGGGTTCTTGATCGGCCCCTGCGGTCGTCCGGGGGTGCCATGTTGGAGGTCCCCTGGGTTTCCTGGGTGGCCACACAGAATAGGGCGTTCTCCGGGGGGCCACACGGGATTGGGCATTCTCGGTGGCCGTGCCGCACCTTTGGAACTCCCTTCCAGCAGGGATCTGTCTGGCCCCAGATCTCCCAGCCTTTTGTAGGAACTGTAAGACCTGGCTGTTCTGTCAGGTGTTTGGCGAGGGAGAGGGGTAAGGGTTGGGAGGCAGGGGGGAGATTGGCTGGGGTGGGGTTTCTTTTTCTTTTCGTCTATAATGATTGATGTTCCACTCTGTTTTATTCTGTTTTATAAGATTTTATAATCTTTAGTACAGCATTTTGATGGGTGTGGTCATAATTATTATGATTTATCTTTCTGGGCTATAGAACGGATTAATTGCAGAGAAAGAGCTGAACAAAGGCTGTTACAACGTGAAGCATTTTGGATCTTCAAATTTAACACTGTCAAGCCTTTTGGCTTGAATGATTCTTTAGAACTGAAATGTTTTTGTAAAAGGTTTTCCATACACATTGACTTTACAATCAAACCCCCCTATGGTTACGTGGTATGACTCATATTAACAATAGTGGGAGATTTAGATATTGGAATAGTATTTTTAGGTATAATTATTGGTCTCAGAAAACCCCTTTTTTATAAAATAATTTTAAAGGTTTTTTTGAAAAAATAAAAAGTTTTTTTTTATTATTTTGGATTATTTTTAGTTATAATAATTGATGATTTGGAGTTTTTTAGCACCTGCTGGTTCAGTTTGCACACATCCCAGGATGGATTTCAAGAAGGAGGTATTATCATTTGGTGTCTCCTTTTTTTGTGGGTTTATTTGTGTCTTTTGAGAGGTGAGGTATTTACTAATGTTTTGAAGGAGGTGAATTCTATATGTTGTTACAGTTTTTAGTTATATAGACTGTGATTTTTAACTTAGTGACTATATATTGATTTTTTCAGAGTCCTGAGAATGGTTTTATTTATCCAGAGTCCTGGGGGATTGAGGTTTTGTATTCTACTGTTTGACTTCTAGTTTATTTAGTGTTTGACTTATCCATAGTCCGGGGTGACTGAGGTTTTTTTATTTTAGTGTTTCATTTTCCTATTCATTTAGAGTCCTGGGTAGGGTTGTTTTATTAGGCACCCCTGGCAGGTTTTCTTTTGAGAGTATGTTTTGGTTGAAGTTTATAGTTATTCAGAATGAGGCTTTGGGCATTTATTTTGATTTATTCAGAGTTTTGGGCGGCTTCCTTTTGGCCTGCCGCTGTGGTTTTCCTCAGCTGAGGGTGGTTAAGTATATATCCAGCTGAGTCCATTTTTAGTTAGCCTTTTGAAAGTGCATTTAAAGTGGGTGTGTTCAGTGCTTTAGGTTGTTGCACTAGTAGAAGAAGTTTGTCCCTGTAGGTGCTCTCCAATGAGATGGAGTGTCAAGTAATAGGGATGTGTGAACGCGGTTTGGAAGTTTGGACCGAACTCAAACAGTTCGGTCGACCAAACCAAACTCAAATTCGACCAAACTGTTTGATTGAATCCGAACCAGTTCAGAAGGCCCAAAAGTCCAGTTTTGGATGTATGAACTCATTTTGGAAGTTCGGAATTCGACCGAAATGAAATAGTTTGGTCGACTGAACTGAACTTTCGAACCGAACTCGATTTTCGAACTGAACCGAACCGAATTTCCGAACTTCGTTCTGTTCGCACATCCCTATCAAGTAAGAGTTTCATTTCTTCACCAGGTAAGTGTTGCTTTTAAAGTTTGTGGTTAGTGGTTTGTCAGTGATCTTTTTAGTTGGTGATTTGGGTTTGCTTAATATTTACAGTATGTGTGGACCATTTGGCATTTTGAAGAATTATTTTCTGTAGTTTTTTTGAAATTTATGAAGCTGAGATATTTTTTCATTAAGTAATAGTATTTGATGTTTTGCTTTCAGTTTCAGTGCTGCATCTTTTAATATGGAAGAATAGCCCACGTTGAGTTATACTGTTCATGACAAGGAGGTAGGATTGGGAGTTTATTTCATCATCATCTTATTTTGGGGTAGGATGTTTGTTTATTATTTTAGATGGTATAAATTGGGTAATTGTTAACTATGGCTACTGGCTGATTTTGTTTTCTATTTAGACTTAGTTCCCTTGTGAAGGGGTTTGGTATTCTTCTTTGATGCTATTTTGCAATTTTCAAAGGATATCTGGTAACTTGTGGTGGTTATCACTTTACATTGGAAATAATTATTTAAATATCATATTCTTTGTTATTTAAGATACGGACCAATAAGGGTGTCATTTGTAAAAGATGTGTTTTCTTGATTTTAATAATCTGGTATTTTCCATCAGTCTTAAATTCACTTTTAGCATACGGGGAGAAGGAAAAGAGAGACATACCATTAAGAGTGTCATTTTCACATTTTTCCTTGGAATAGCCATATCTGCCCACTATAATTGTTTCAAAACTAAAGATGTCTTGAGAAGAGTTGCCTTTGCCTGTATAATGACTTGGGCCACAGAAATTAACTGTGTAGGGGAGAAAAAGATACATTCAGGTTAATTATTTTCATTATATACAGCAATTTTCATGAACACAAAATGTAAAACCAGACAAAACGTGGCAGCAACTTTTTCAGTTTCCTGTTTTAAAGTGGAATTCTGTGCATGTAAAATTATGGGTTAGATCTTTAAGTTGCTATAAACTCACGTGGCACCACTAGGGTCACTCAAGGGTACTCTGCCATCTTTTTTCATTGTGTCATCTGTTTTCATTCTCTGGGATTGGACACTGATAATATCCAGTTTCACTTTCAGGTTCTCACTCAATTAGGCAAAACTATTGACATCACAATCACTTCAGGAAAGTGATTGTTTAATACACAGAGTTTTACTAGAATACAAGCATGCATGGATAATTTTCTCTTGGTTGACTAATCGGTTTTCCAAAAGTTTATTTTTAAAGAGCTTACATTTTGACCAATTTCAACTCTCTTCCTTTCACAGGGTTCATGGGCACAATCCTCACTTGCCAAGTGCGCAAGGGAGTTGCATGTCTGTAAATTTGCATGCTGGAATGCTACTCTAGACGACATAAGCGGGTGACAACCAAATCCTCCTTCACAGCGAGAGGCATCATTGTGCAGCATAACCATGGTGCAGAACCATGCACAGAATGCACCTCTATATTTTTGGCATACTTACAAGTACTCAGACCATACCTAAGTACTGACCATGCAAAGGGGCTGCACTAGACTGGGGGAGCGGGGGGGCTAGCACAACCCTACAGGCAATGCAGGTGGCTGCCTGGGGTGGCAAACCCCTACCTCCTTGCCCCCAATCCAGCCACCCTGGCGGCAATTTAGCCAGTGGGGTGGCTGGATGAGGGGCCATGAAGCAGGAGGGAGCAGAAACTGCCAGTCCTTCAGTGCCCCAGGAAGCAGGCTGTGGTCATGAGCTGCCATGTGTCCTGTGTGCAAGATGTGAGTGTTTGCTCATGTTGTATGTGAGGTGCATGCGTGTTGTGTGAGTGATGCTGGGAGGAGGGGGTGACTGAATATAGAAATGAAAGCGGGCAATGGTTAATGATGCATCTTGCTGTGACAGAGGATTTGGCACCCACTTAAAACTAGCATGGCACTTCAGCACACAATTTACACACATAATCCACTTGTGCACCTGATGAATGAGGATTGTGCCCCATATCTTGCAACTCTAGCACCTGATTTTGCCATGGTTAAGGTAAAGTATCAGACTAGGACTAAGATGTGGTTCAGCTCTACCACAATTGCTGTGAATGGCCTTGTGCAAGTCACTTAGCATTTTAGGTCTTAGCTTCCGATCTTCGATATGGACTTTATAACATTCTCTTGAAGCTCTGAAGCCATTTTATGAAGATAATTTCACTAGTGTTTGTGATGCACTCAGTAAGGGAATGGGAGATATTAAGGCAAATCATACCACAGGATAAGGATACAGAGTATTCTTCATTCTTGCTATTTAGTCTCTGTGACAGTTTGTTACAGGCATGCTCAAGATCCAGACGGATAACACCTTAAGTACTCCCTTTCTCCTATTAACTTCCGAGTAGGAACAAACCAGGGACAAGTGATTCTGATGATGTTTGGGTCTGAGTTATAGCCACAAAGTTCAACAAAAGCTTGACCTGAATTCACTGGTGCAGAGCTCACATTCAGGGTACTTCCACAATGTTACAGGGCCAACATAGGAATTTGCAGTGCTCAGGGGGAAGATAAAATGCAGAGCCTTAGGTGGCCCTGTCCCCTTGGAGATACCCTCTGTGGGGTCCTAGAGGTGGCTGTGTTTGGGGCTGCGCTGGCAGGAAGTGCTGGACCTGCACTTTACCAAGGTGAAAATGGGGGCCACTGTAACAGAAAATAGAGAAAATAGCAGGGCCTGGAGAAGTCACCCTGAGTTGCCCTGTGGTAAGGCTGACCCTGACTGTGTGTAGTATTGTCCCAAACTTGTGTGTTTGTGTTCATGTGTACACAGAAACAGAGGTCTGGTTTCATGTCAAATCTTGGGCACTGCTGTTAGTAAAGCTGGAACAATCACCTGGGGCAGGTTGAACCAGGGATTTCCTCTGACCTCCCTCTATCAGTTAGCAGGTAGAGGCAACACTACTGAGCACAAGGCTTGGAGCCTACCCGGCCAGACAGTAGGGTAGTCCTCCCATCCCTTTCCCTGGCCCCAGTACATCTCAACCCATGGTCCTTTTCAAGCCAGTCCACCCCTGCTGTTGCCACGGATGTAGACAATGTAGTATGTGAAGGGTCAACCTGCAGCAGTCCTGGTTTCTCTCTGGCCACAGCTGGAGCTGGCACTGATGCAAGCAGACCGGGAGGATGTAGCTTGTGCTGGCAGTCAGTGCAAAATGATGGTGTGGGCCCTCTCCTAACATACAAATGTTTGGCAGACTGACTCCTTCATTAGAAAAAGGAATATGTTACCATAATTGTTGATGTTCAGTTAAACATAGCATCCCTTTCAGGGGCCTGGGCATTGCAGGCCTGGATGTTAGCACATACACTGCGATTCCTAGTTTACTCCTTGCTTACTTGTGTGGGCCCACGTTTTGGGGACCTCCTTCTGAATTGCTATGAGCCCTCCACAGTCCAGGGATCCCCGCATCTGAGGCTTTATGGCCCGTATTTTCACCACTGCGTCTCACATTCAAGTTGTCATTTCAAATTTATTCACGGACCCTGTGTATTAGGGTCCCTGGTTGTTTGCACAGTCTGTACTTGCCTGGACCAGAGCAGTTCAGGTGTTCCATGACAAGAGAATTTTGCTATCAAACAGCTGATCCAAAAGAGCACTCTAGCCAATCGCATCAGTGTTTCCCTGACTTCAGACTGATCTGACCCCAGCCAAGGTTGGAACAGCTACTGCTGCAGACAGACCAACGGGTGCTGCTGTGCAATCAAACACATTTGTGAAACCCTTGGATATGGGCTTCGCTCATACGCCATTTGCTGAGGGGCTGGGCATTAGTAATTGTTGGATTGTGCAACTGTCACAAGTAAAAGCCCATTGTAAGCCCTGCAAGCTTAATGTGGGGCTTGTCCAGTAGGGGGAGGGTCAGGGGATGAAACAGTTTCTTTTTCTCCTTGTTTCCTCTCTTCTTCTCTCTGTCCTCCATCTTGTCCCATGTAGTCTGTACAGTATGGAAGCATGTCTTCTGAGTTCTTACCGACCCTAAACGAATTTCACCTGAAGCCATAGTTATTTGTTCCGGGCTCTCCTCTAACATACACTAACCATGGGCAAACAAGGATTGCGGCTACTAGGGTGGGAAGACCAGTGAACCCCAGCCCCAGTCATGGTGCTCCACTTTGTCCTAGGCTGCCCCACCTACAGTCCCCTGACGGTGCCACCACCAGAGTATCTTCCTTCACTTCAGCAGGAGTGGGGTGAGATGAATCCTTCAGTCCTACTGCAGGGGTGAGGTCAGTAGAAACCACCTGCTGTGGCTACTGGGTGGAGTGAGGAGGAAACCTCCATTACTGCTTGTGCGGAGCCAGGGGGAAACCCTAGTCTCCTTGCCAGGGCATCTGCTGCTCCAGCTGGAATGAGAATCCCCTGCTCTGCCTCCTGCTGCTGAGGATGAAATGTTTTGTGATAGTCACTATGAGGGCCCTAAATATGAGCAAAAATTGTCCCAGTGTAAACCAATTGACTTCTTCAGAGTAGTTCCTGCTTTGCTGGGAGAGGAGAATCAAGCTCTTCCTTGTAATTGGGGGTGTGAGGCAACCTGTGGACACTCCCTCCCCTGTACTACAGAAATTGGCAAGACAAGGAATGAAAAATGAGCAATTTAAAAAAAATAAAAAACTGCAGATCCCATAATTATAATAATGCTTCCATAATTGCTGGATTTTCTATTGCTAGTTAATCCACCTGCAGAACAAATGTTCTCCTTATGTATTAATGATTACATTTGTATCAATTTCCTGTATGGCAATGCACAGCAAGCCAATTATTAAAAAAAACAGAGAGGTGAATATAGGAAATATATTGCTTTGCATCTAATTCTAAAGCTCTAGCAACTTACAGAGCAGGGTTTTTTAAAACCATTTTTGTAATTCACTCTAATAGAATTTTAAAACCCATTCGTATTGTAGAAATTCACTCTCATCTCAGGCTAATTTGTGTGTTTCATTTACCATAACTGCTCTGGGATTAAGGAAATTGTTTTGTAGCGACAAAGTCCATGCAATCGTGTTTTTTTCCTTGAGAGAGAACTGAAGATGCTCAGCACTTTGTAGAAACAGGGTCGGCACTAGATCCAGAGAAGTTGAGGCCCTACGCAAAATGGCGGTGCGGGCCCCTTCTAACATTAGAATGGCCCTTTTCTAATGGGTGCGGGCGTGTGGGGGGATGGGGGGACGGTGCGTGGGGGTGCCCAATTAATCTCCGTAACATTTTCCTTTTTCTAATGAGCAAATCAGTGTGTGTCCATCAAACTCTGGCCCTTTTCAAATGGATCCCCACCCATCTCCACACACTGAGCATCCGGCACTGGCGCCCGTTGCTCCGTGCATGGGTAATGGGTGGAGGTGGGTGGAGCGTGGGAGCACACACGCATGCCCACTCACCAGCCGCAGCACTCCCACGGACATCCACCCATCCTCCCCGCACCCGCCGCAGCATTCAAATGAACACCACCACCACCCCGCACACATGGGCGGGGGGTGGGGGGCGTCTGTTTGAAAAGGGCCAGAGTCTGATGGACACACACTGATTTGCTCATTAGAAAAAGGAAAATGTTACGGAGATTAATTTTTGATGTTCAGTCAAACACAACGTGTCCTTCAGAGGCCTGGGCTCCTGCATTGCGGGCTCTGCAGGCCCATATATTACACATGTTATTTCTAGTTTAGTTATGAGCCCTCTGTGCTGGGGGGTGGCCTCTTGAATTGTTGCAGGCCATCCACAAGCTGGGCCCCTACACTTCAGGCTTGATAGGCCTGTGTGTTTTACACCAGTGCTTCTCGAACTCAAATTGTCATCTCAAGTTTATTCATGGATCCATACATTGGAGAGACCCTGTGTGATCTCCCAGTTTACACTATTCTGTATCCGGCCCTGAACAGGACACTGATGTAAGAGGAGCAGACATGTTGGATACAAGCCCAATGAATGCACAACTGGGACCTGGAGCAGTCAGTCAGCGGTTGCAATAGCTCAGACCAAAGGCCTCAGACCCCTGATCCCCAGGTCACTCTGCCACAGCATCTCCTAGGTGTTGGGGATTTCCAGGCCAGGCCACTGCAACAGCTTTGCTGCCTTATGCCATGGGTCTGGCACTGGATCTCCTGCCAAAAGCCAGCTCTAACCCAGAAGTTTCCAATCCCTGATCCTGCTGCAGCCAGAAGAGTTCCATATTATGGTACCGCCTCTAACCATGACAAACCCATCTATTGTACTTTAGGCATGGGAAATCATTTTGAAAATCAGGATCAGTTCGGTATCGAACCTGCCTTAGTTAAATTCAGATCTAAATCGTATTAACCAGAATCAGTATTGATCCTGAGCAATATGGTCTTAATCTATACGTCTGCCCACAACTCTACCTCCCCAAGACCCGCCTGGTTGGAGGCAAATGTGGGGTTAGAGCGGCCACATGGGTGGGGAGGGGGTAGAGGGGACATGCAGGGGTGCGGAGGGCAGGTAGTTTACTTACTTATCTTTTTTTCCTAGGCTCCGGCGACCCACTGCACCCGGCGCAGCCTTCTCAAATCCACACTGAGAAAAAATGAGCCACAAAAAGCACTGCGCATGTGCAAAATGGCCACCATGGTGTTCTGCGCATGCACAGCCATTTTCCAAAATGGCACTGGGCAATGTCAGTGTCATTTTGGGAAATGGCATCCAGTGTGAGCATGCACAGACCAGATGCCATTTTCCAAAATGGCACTGATGCTGTCCAGCACCATTTTGGAAAATGGCTGTGCATGCACAGAGCAGCCATGTCAGCCATTTTTCACATGTACAGTGCTTCGGGGGGGGGGGGATTAATTCCTTCCCAGCGCAACCCTGAGAAGGCCACACAGGGTGCCATGGGTCGCCGGAGCCTTGGAAAAAAAGATAAGTAAGCAAACTTCCCTCCTCCCCACCACTGTGCAACCCCTCTATTTCCCTTCTCCCCCCCTGCCCCCCACACAGCCCCTCAACCTCCAGCTTGCTTCCCCTGAACCCCTGCCTGATGCCCATCTCCCCCAGAATCCTGCCTACCTGCCCCAGTAATGCTGCTGCAGCAGGCACTGGAGCAGGCAAGCCTGAGCAGGGATCATGGGGAGGCAGGCACTGGGCAGGAGTCCAGGGGAGGCAGAGCAGGTGGCAGGATGGATACTTTGGAATGAGCTTTATCCTTCCTGGGGAATCCAGTAAGGATAATTGGATCCCCATCATCAAATTGGATCAATTTGATTCTCCTGATTCGCTCATAAATCCAGCAAATCGTATTGATCCAGTACTGATTTTCCCATCCCTATTGTACTGTCACTCTCCAGTGATTCATTGTGAATCCCTGGTGGTCACTGGGATGTCCAATCATTCCAGGATGGGAACTCTCAGGACCTACTCGGTCTAAATTGGCTAGGAACAGGCCATCATCTGGTGGGACAAAGTGCTTCCCTCTGACATGCAATTTTCTTATACACCACACAAAAAGGTGGCAACAAACAGCTCCATCTATTAGATGAGTAACAATCTTGTGAGAAGCAGAACATCTACTGGAAATCATTAGACACCCTAGGTCCCATTGGTTTCACTGGGAGTGTTCTCCCAAGCCTGACCCGTCAAGTCACAGAAGTTATACTAGCAGATTAAATAATATTTTAATCATACTGACCAGTCTCACAATGAAGTCCTGTCCATTCCTCTGGGCAAAGGCAGATTTTGTTTGTACAGACTCCATTGTTTCTGCAGAAGCATGGAGGGGCTGTGGGTGCTCTGGTTTCTGTTTCAATAGAATTGCATTTTGGCAGATGAAAGCACCGTCACAATTCTAGCAGTAAATCCTCTACAGACTATATATTTATCAGAAAAAGAGATCTATATTCCTGCTCAGTGAGCCCTATTGTGGCACCCATGACACAGGGACACCCTATACCACTCCTGCTTCTTCAGGCACCCCAAAATATTGTTGCCATTGGCGTGAATATGAGGTAGAAGCTATCCACCACTATTTTAAGCTCTCCTCCCCCCCCAACAAAAAAGAAATGAGCGAGTGATTGTTTTGTACATCCTCTGCAGTCAGGGCTGGCCTTTCCACAGGGAGACTTGGGGTGACTGCCCCAGGCCCCGTTTTTTCCATGGGCCCCAAAGTGGCCCCTGTTTTCACCAGGGCAGGGGGGGGGGGAACGACCATGCCCTCCAAGAGGGCCCCAAACATCTTTAAGGCCCTGTGGGGAGTACCCACAAGGGGGAGGAGCCACCAAGGGCCCTACATTTTATATTTTCCCTGGACCCCACAAATTCTAAGACCAGTGCTGTCTGTAGTAGTTGCAGCTTACATTTTCTGACTTCCTTAGGCAATGAAGCCCCAATCCTCCAAGAAACTCTAGCCTGCATAGGCAACTTGGTTGCCTGGCACATATAAATTATTTGCTATGTCTGTTTTTCAAGTTATAGTAAACAAGTACTATATTGTTTTATATCATGCAAAGTATATCATCAATGTGACTGTGCTCATGATGTTAGAACCAGGATGCATGCCTCCCTTGAAGTTTTCTGATCCTGTAACTCTAACATTGTTACATCAGTATACTTTTTAAACTGAATGCATCTAACGTTTGTCCAGACGTCCTATAGCTAGATTTCTGTGACAGATTAGAACCGTTTCTCATAAAAGAAGCAAAATATTGCCTGTTTCATGATACAGGCAATGCCGGTGCCTAAATCACAAATAGGCAGAGGATTTGCTTATTTCAAAAATTAGGCAGCAGCATTGCCTAGTTCATGAAATAGGCAATATGTTGCTTATTTCATGAAAAAAGCAATTTTGCAAATTTAATGTAACATGTATGTTACAGCAGCCTTACAAAATGTTATTTGCCCTCCAGCTGAGACCCAGTAATTAATTTTTTTCCCCTGATGAACAAGTTATATACCATTCAAGGTACACGTCTGACACTTCTGCAAGGCTTAGTAAAATGTATTACACAGAGCATAAACACACTTTAAAATACTCTGGCAGCTATTTACTAGACTGTCTGGTTTCCATACAAAGTTAATTCAAAGAAAGTTTCAACGTGACTGTTTCACAGCTCTGATCACAAGAGACAAATTCCCACTCAAACAGTTGGTGACAGCAACTGATGTTTCAGTCAGTATTAGCCATTTTACTTGTAGTGAACAGAGAATGATTTTTGTTGTTTTTGTTACCTGGTTTAAATCTGATGACAAGCTGCCAAATGCACAGTGCCCACAGCACAGCAGTCACTGTTCCACAGATAATCACAACCAGAGTTTTCCTGCCCCAACGGACTGAAGGCATGTTGTGATATTTGCAAAGATTGTCCTGCTGTGAAGGAGTACTATCAACCCACTTCCTTGTGATAGATGAATTATTAACTACATTTCTCACCCTCAAGTCTAGAAACTTAACACTTTCCGACCCATTTTAAATAGGGACTGAAAGCTACAACAGAGTCATAACTATAACTAAGCAAGCCTTTCTATTGTCCTTCATCTTGAAAGGACATCCCTTTTTTCTGCTGTTTTCCAGGTATTAAATCCGTGGTCCCCAGAGAGAAGTAGTCACAGCCATGGGGCACCTGCCTGAGCAGACTGGCAGGAAGACAAGGTTAGGCTAACAGAAAAAACAAAGAGAGGATGGGGATGAAAGTTAGAAAATAATTGTATAATCTATTTCATAGAGCTCCTTCTTCTCTCTACAAGTGCTTTGGAAAGGGAGGGTGTAGCAGGCCAGAGCCCCTGTAGACTGTGGGCCCTTTAAGAGGTAGCTAGCGCTGGTGAGGTGACTGGGCTAGCTGGGCTGCAGCCTGCAGGTGCTGGGTAAAGAGGGGGAACAGGCCCTGAGCTGCAACATCTATGCTGGGTGAAGGACTAACAAGCTGAGCCAGAGTTTAGTTTGGGGGGAGCTATTAAACTGGGAGGTAGAGCTCTGACCAGACAGAGGGCTACAAGGGAAGTAGCTAGTCTCCCCAGAGAGGGAACTAGAGGTACGCTGCCTGGCTACAAGGATCGTAAGAAGCCAATCCAGGGGCTTGGTGCCTGGCTGGGCTTGAGTTAGAGGCAGGGATTTGGGTTGCCACAGGGCTGATTCATGGCTGTAGAGATAGGTATTGTGTATACCTGAGACAGGGTAAACGCCAGAGGCGGGATGTTTGGCTAAGGGACTATGGCTGCTTTTAGACAAGAGGGCCAAACTTGAGAAAAGTTGCACAGGGGGCATTTCTTTCGGTGCACCTAAATACCCCCGCACGACTTTTCTCAAAGCATGTTTTTCAATGGACTAGTTCAGCCCACTCATCTAAAAACAGCCTATGTGGTGGAGAACTATATGTATTTAAGGGACTGAGACATTGATAGGCACCAAATTAAAGGACTTGAGCTGAATTCCCAAGTATGAGTGACGTTGTGGGGCCTAATCTGGAGGACAATACTCACCCTGGGCAAACCCAGCTCTGCTACAGAGAGGGTATTACCATTTTACAGGTAAGGAAAGTGAACGCTCACATCAGTCAACATATCTGCCAGCAAAAAAACTAGCAAATGTTAAATTGTCGACGCACCCCTCCCAAGGAAGACGCGGACACTTGTATGGATTTGAACGGCCGCACTCTTTATTGTTAGTCGATAAAAAGGGGGAAGAGGTGACCCTCCCACTTCCCCCTTTAAACTGGGGTCCATCAATCTCTTCCTAACTGTTAACCATCGCCGCAGGAGGTTCCCTTACTGTAACAGGCGCTGTCCTTGTGCCCTGTTGCCCATTTGCCATCTTCGGGTTAAGCCCGAGGGGAATCCTCCTGTGCCCTACCTTAACAAACTTCTTCAACTTACACCCTGCTCCCATCCCGGTTTCACCGGGCCAGAGCGGGTTGTTCGTTCCTATCCCCTCTCGCCTCCCAAGGCGGGGGTTTAAACAACAAGGATGAGGACACCGTAACCTCCTGTTTGGTACATGGTCCGCCCAGCAGGCTCGGCCGCTCGTCTCTCACCCTTGGGCTGACCATACAGTGGGCCGCACTGAGCGGCTATGGATGGCCTATACCCATCTCTTAAGGAGATGTTGCTACCCTATGCTATGTTAACCTTTTAACTTTTAACCCTTGGCCTGAAATCAGGCTACCGCCAAGAGTGCGACATTTCGGCCTACCACCAGCAAATTTGCAGCCTTACCCTCTTTCTTGATTTGGCATTTCACTCCGGGAAAGGCAAAAAACCCCTCGCCGTTGTGCCAATTTTAGCTCAGGGAAAATTCCTTTCCGGTCCTAAGTTGCGGCCAGTCAGACTCGGAGTGGTGCCTTATAGAGGGATGGGTGGGTGGGTGCATGGTCCACTCCCCACTCGTCGCCCGGCCGAATGAAGCGGCTGAGCGGGGAGTCTAAGATGGCGCCCGGGAGATCCCGCTCTCGTGAGAGTCCCGGGCGCATTTCAATTTGGTTGCCTAGCAACCACGGCCGCTCCCTCGTGCACCGCGCGGCCGCTCCTCTCCCCGTCCTCCTTCCCCGGGAAGGTAAGCGGGCGCCGCCAAACCCCCGCCGCAGCCATCGCGGAGGGGACTTTGAGTGGATTTGCAAAAAGAAATATTAATACAGTGTGTCAATATAGGCCATGACCTGGTATAACTTTAAGGCCTAAAACCCAGTAAACTGAGGGGGAAATTGGTACAGCTTGCAGCAAAGGCAGATGATGTCTATGAGACACTAAAAGCACTTGCTCTGGCCCACATTACCTCAGTGGGAGTTTTGGAAAAGTCTGAGAAGGATACCTGAGAGTCATATTTCCTCCAGGATCTACACAGAGCACAAGCTGAAGGTCCACAATGCACCTGTAACAAAGTGCAGTCAGGCAGGACTGCTAGCCCTCTAAGAAAGGTCCAAAATGGATAACAGGAAACAGAAGTGGCTGAGAGCCGCCCACTATATAAAAGTGCTGAAGCAGCTAAGCTTTAGTCTGGCTGGAGACTCCAGAGGAGAAGGAGCTGTCTGTTGATTTACTGTGGGCGCTGAAGGTTGAAGAGAAGCTGCCTCAGTGAACCAGAGCTGTCTGAGCAAGAGCCTGTGTGGAAAGCCTGCCTACACCTAGGAGCATACTGTTTGTGAGTAGCTGGCCAGTGGACTGGTAGCTTGGCGGTAGATAGACTAAGGGGACCAGAGTGGTTGCATACCTGACACAGACAGCTTGATTGTGCCATTACTGTGGAGAAGTGTATATAAATAAACTGATATTTGCTAATTCCCTGCACAGCTGAGTACTTTGGGGCCCCTGATCCTGACACAACTCACCACCTGACACTGACAAGCTATCACAGCACTATCCTTTAGAGTTCTGGTGAGCTCCATTGGCTAATTCAGACAAGACAAAACAACAGTCCTGCTTCTTATCCCTCCTTTCTGATGTAGCTAGCACTCTAGAAAGTCTAGGGAGGGAAAATACCTGGGAACAAGATATTGCTTAACCAGGCTATGTTCATTATTACTACTAGCCTCTGTAAATATAACAATATTATATCTCATGGTGTATGTATTTCCATAGATAGATGTGCAGGAACTGCAATTGCACCTGGTTTTGAATGAAGGAATACCTTCCAATATTTGACAGAGAAAAATGGGTGCACTTCATGTCACCTGTAATCTGCACAAATTTGTGTCTGTTTAAGAAAATGTATAATAGACCACTGACTAACTTTGAGGCTAAAAAGGATGTCTGTATGAGAGACTCTGTGTACACATGTCTGTGTGTGCATTAATGATGGGTCAAGTTACAACTCTGCCTATTAAAGAGAGTCAAAATTCTTAAATATGTGCATTGACTTTGGCTCTAAAGTTTTAGTTGCAAAGAAACTTGGAGGATCACGGATGGAAGCAGTGACTGTCCTTTTAGCATGCTAAACGGTTAACTCTCTCAAACAAACTCACACCCCTCCTACCTTTTCAGTTTTCATTTTGATCTCAGACACAAGGATTCCTCCTGCCCAGGTCTTACTTTTCTTGGATAGCAGTACTTATCCAACCTTGTTTAAGTGAGAAAAGGTGCCTCCTCCCACCCACAGCAAAGAATAACTATAACAGCAGCCAGGACTGCTAACCTTGACAGTTCTTTCTAGATTGGATTAATGAGGTGCTAACTACTCCCTTTGTCTGCTGAACCTGGTACAAACCTTACACTACTGGGAAGGCAGTAGAAAATAACAAAACCTGTTACTGTATCTGGCAAAAAGGTACTGTTAGAGGGGGTATGTGAAGAATGCAGAGGAACTATACTGCCTTGCCCTTAGCCTTTCCATGCCTATGTTCTCTCCATCTGTAAAATTGAGAGATTGACCAGCTTTGAAATATAGTGTGACATCTTCACAACCTTATTGTGTTTCCTCCGTACTTGCCAATGGAGAGACAATATGCAATAATTGACTTGCCTCGGGTCACCCAGCGAGTCAGTGGCAGAGCTGAAGATAGATCCCAGCTCCCATGACTTCCAGTCCTTGTATTTAACCAGGCAAGGGTCAATAGCAGAAGAAAGAAGGTACAAAGGACAAGGAAATAAGAAATCAGGAACAAAAGCATGAAAAGAGGAACTAAACATACCAATATATTCAACCAAATTTTGCATTTAAAAAACCATTAATATGCTTTGCTGCATCAGAACCTTATCTACGTTTCACAAGAGCACTTATTCTCCCATGTTGTAAAATGTTTCCCTCACAGGTAGCCAATAAATACAGTCATTGACCTGTTTGAGTAATGAACACATTGGCACAGTAAGAAAATAGTGACTCTTACCAAGTTGTGTGTAACATAACTGATAATTGCTGGAGAATAATACAGTGCCTTTGGACTCCATTTATAGCAGAATACTAGTTAAAAAGACACAAACTATGCGTGCTCCAGTAACTGATGTTTTCCAACTGGTCATTTACACAGATTTGTGCTAGAGGAGAACTTTTATTTCTGCTAAGGGGATCCTCCTTGGGTGCCTCCTTCAAGGGAGCCTTATTTTTAATTCCCAAGGGGTTAAGTCTCCCTGGTTCTTTGCCAAACGGCAAGAGATCAATTTTAGTAAATACTTCCTTCAATTGGGATCTCATCTAACCCAAAGTAAGGAGTCCCCCATATCTGAAATACTAAAGAGCAACTGTTTTTGCTATCAAATAGCATTGGGATTATAGGGCATCCCCCCAAGATGTGGGATCCTGCCTCCCCCTTCAAAGTCCCCATTGCGGAGTTGTTATACTGCGTAGCCTTAGCTGTCTCCTCTGCATCAGCATAATTTTGGTTAATTCTCTCTAAAATAGAGCCTCCTTCCTCTCCCATATTCCCCAAAATCTGGAACCAATTTGCTAATTCCACTGGAGCTTGAAGCCCCCCCAGCTGAATATCAAGCTTGGGGCACTTTTGCAAAGGTAAATCTATCACATTAGCAGGGGAATTTGACGGTCTGTTGCTTCTCCTTCATCTTTTATGTAACCGCCAAAGCGTTGCAAGGCACAAGCTGCTAACAGCTTCTGCAACGTCCCTGCCGCGCTGCAATGCTCTCTCGCAGTGCTCCTTGCCAAAAGATCCCCTCTTCGAAGATAGTGGGCCGCCTCCACTGTCCCACCAACGGCCCCACCAACAGCCCCGCCAACGGTACTTCGCCCTTTGGCAGCGCCCTTAAGGCGGCAACATCAGGGCAGCACTCTATTAAATACGTTACCTGTGGGAGGAGACACGAAGCCCCCAGGTGAACCTAAGCACTCCTCCTCAGCAGCTTCTGCTTGCAGCCAAGCTCTCCCAGGCCCCCACAAGGCACACCCCCACCAATAGCAGTACATTGTATTAGATGTTCTTTTTCTTTATTTTCATGAAATATTGTTGGGTTAATCAGCTACGTAGCCTGAGACACCATCAGACCAAAAAAAAAAACAACGGATGGTGTCAGAATCACTTTTTCTCTGATGCTTCATTGACATCTGCGCAGAGTGAGGACAGTGCAGGTGTAACATTTCTAAATTGGATCGCTGTTATGATATTTAAATTACATTAGCATCTATGAGATTCAGCTCTGAGATCAGTTCTTCTTTGTTCTGGGTACTGTAGGTACACATTGTAAGAGACAGTCCCTGTCCAGAAGAGCTTCCACTTTAAGCAGAGAAGAATGACAAATAGTAGAAGAAATTAAGTATTATTTCCCCCCATTTTGCAGATGAGTAACTGATCTAGAGAGATGTGACTTGCCCGAAGTCACATGGGAGGCCTGTGGCAGAGATGAAAATTGTACCTTCTGAATCTCAATCCAGTAGGATAAAAAGGAGGTTCTATTTCCTTTCAGATCTTAGAGTTTTATACTCCACTAATTTTGTAATGATTTGGTGACTACACAAGTGAAAAACATTGGAGAAGATGGAGAGTCAGGCCTGCAACAGTTTTACTGGTAAGTACCCTGAGAATGGGCTCTAGTGGAATGGAGTATTGGCCCTTTAAGAGCCTGACGCACAGGAGCTAATGAGGCACCTGACACACATGGGCTGAGACACTGAAAAGACCAGAAGCCAGGAAGTCAGGCAGTTAGTTATTGAGAAGGCGGTAAAGGTTGCACGCTGTGCCAGCAAAAGAGCTGAGAGCTCTGGTAACCCTGAAGTAAGGGTTGATGGAGAACCAATGGTTTGGAGCAGTTGTTCCCAGCAAACCCAATGTGGCGACAGAGCCTGGACTGCAGGTGTGATCCAACCAGGCTACTGGGGAGGTTTGGTTTGACTGGGCTAGAGCTGTTTGGGGAAGAAACCCCTAGGGACCCACTGTTTGTGGGAGAAGCCACTAACCTGAGAGGACTTGGGCTGGCTAAAAGGGGTGTTGGGAGGTCAGCATATAAAGAGTCAACCTGCCTAAGCCAGATGGGCTCAAGAGAGTATTGTGTGACAGTAAGCCAGATAATTCCCCATACAAGGGTGCTGAGGGAGGTTTGTGCCATAGACACTGTCACAAAACCCAACTGGTATATGTGCCTTTTTTTAATATGCAGACTGAATAGCTTAAGAGGAAAGCTGCTTCAGAAACAAGGAGGATAAAGTCCTGCATGGAAGTGTGGAAAGAGTAAGGAGAACTTAACCTGTTGTCCTTAAAACGATATCTGTAAAACTAACATCGCTATCCTGAGATTATTTTTAAAATTTTCTTCATCGTTATCTATGCTGCACAATCGATGCAGTCTTCTGAATAATCCCAAAATATAGCATATTCAACTATAAAAAGATAGACTACACAGAGCTATAGTTCAGTTGAACTTTACTGTTTTTAATGCTAGAACTCAGAAGACAGGTGTAAAAACACCTTTCCATATAAATAAAAATGAATTGCATTCAAAATATGTAAACCTGCTTCATTCACATTTCATACAAATGTAACAAGTTTCTGGCACCTACTGAGATACTCCACTGTTTAATTTCTTTCCCTTTGAACTTATTATTTTGTTTGAAGTACAAACAAAAGTACTTCAAACAAAAGTACTACTCCATTCTTGTCCTCCTTGATCTCTCTGCTGCCTTTGATACGGTTGACCACTCACTCTTGCTGAACTCACTTCACTCCCTTGGCTTCCGTGGCTCCATCCTCGACTGGTTCTCCTCCTACCTCTCTGACCACTCCTTCAATGTGTCTCTTGCCAACTCGACCTCCTCCCTTCTCTCTGTTGGTGTTCCCCAAGGCTCTGTCCTTGGCCCTCTCCTCTTCTCTATCTATACCCTGTCCCTAGGCAAACTCATTGCCTCCCATGGTCTCCAATATCACCTCTACGCTGATGACACTCGTCTCTCTCTCTCTCTCTCCCCCCTCTCTCTCTCTCCCCATCTATAAAAGGTCGCCTCACCAGCTGTCTCTCTGACATCTCTACCTGAATGTCTCAACATCAACTCAAACTCAACATGACTAAAACTGAACTCCTGATCTCCCCCCCATGCTTCCTCTTCCTCTTCCATGTTGATCCTCATTGACAGGGTCACCATCCTTCCTGTCCCCCAAGCCTGTAGCTTAGACTTTGATTCACCCCTTTCTTTTAAACCCCACATAGACTCTGTTGCCAAAACAGGTCGCTTCTCGCTCCATAACATTGCTAAGATTCACCCTTTTCTCTCGGTCTCCTCTACCAAAACCCTTGTTCATTCTCTGGTCATCTCTTGCCTCGATTACTGTAACCTCCTTCTCACGGGCCTCCCCCATTCTCACCTTTCTCCCCATATCTCTGTCCAAAACTCTGCTTCCAGGGTCATCCACCTCGCCCGTTGCTTCGACCCACATGCAGCCCATCATCTCCTCTCTTCACTGGCTCCCCCTTCCTGAATGAATCCTGCACACGCTCCTAGTCTTCACCTATAAAGCTCTTCACAACCTTGCTCCCCAGTACCCCTCTGCGCTAATTTCCCTCCATACTCCAGTTCGTGAACTCCGTTCCTCCTCTGTCCCCTCTCACCCTCCCACGCCTCCCCATCTCCCCTAACTGCCTTTGTCCCTTCTCCCTAGCTCCCCTCCATGCCTGGAACTCCCTTCCTGCCCACATCTGCCTCACCCCCTCCCTTCGTACCTTCAAATTTCTCCTCAAGACCCACCTTTTCTGCTCTGCCCTCCCAGATTCCTTGCTCCCCTCACCGAACTCCTGCTGATACCCTCCATTCAGTACAATCTGTTACCTGAGGTCTGTGTACTCTTATCCTCACCACACGGGCCAGCCAGCCATCATTCTCAATGTAACCAAGCCAAGCGCGTGCACCTGGGACCTCGCATCTTCGTGAATGTTACACTCCTTGTCTCTCCTTCTGTTCCCCTTCCTTCACCCCCCCTCGCCCCACCCCACCCCTGTCTCTCAGATTGTAAGTCCTAGGGCAGGGACCATGTCTATTCAATTACTTTGTAAAGCACCAGGTACATTGCTGGCGCTATATAAATACTTAATAATAATAATTATTATTAATAATAATAATAATAAAAACCTGGAATGTGGTGTATTGTTAGGGTCAGTTAGGTGAGAGTGTAAAGCCTTACCCAGCAAATGATAGATGCCTTGCCCCATACTTGTTCTGTTACAAAAGAGACAAAAAACACATGTATAGAAATTTTATTTTGTTATCCCTAAAGTATCAGGTTTTTGCTCAATAGTATCTGCAAAGCTCTTGTCATCTTTCTCCTTGACTACGTCAACCTCCTTCTTAATGGCCTTCCTTGCTCTTACCTTGATCCTCTCATTTCCATTCAGCACTCCAATGCCAAGGTCTTCCACCTAGCTCACCACTTTGATCATGTTATTGCTGTGTTTGCTGCTGTGGGGACAGGGGGTAGCTACAATGCTCTTCCCTCCCCCTCCCAGGTAACATCAACAAGGGCAGGGCCCTTTGTAGGACTACACGCTGTGTTTCCTGCTGTGGGGACGGGGTAGTTACAATTGGAGGAGCCTTCTGCCCATCTGCTCTTCCCTCCCAGGTAACAACAAGGGCGGAGCCCTTCAGGCATCAGCTGAAGGGCAACACCCAAAGGGTGTCGGCCATTGGCCGGGCCGTTTGCTGGACCATGGTGCCCAGGGACCCCTCCGCTTATGACAGCATAACTGCCATCCTGCAATCCATCTCTGCTGTTGCTGCCACTGCCCTAATCAATTATCATCGCTGCCACTGCTGCTGCTGGACCCGTTGTCCATTGCTGTTGCCACTTGAAGCAGTGCTACCCAGCCCCAAAGCTGCTGCCAAGCTGGACCCAAAGGACTCGCGCTGCCTGGCCTCCCACAGGTGCCATCTTCCCCCTGCCCTGCTTGGAGGAGGGGGGTGGGGCTGTGCACAGCTGGGACTTTCGGGACTTCCCCTGCCGGCAAGGCTAAAAGTGGTCTGCTGCCTGGCCTTAGGTGTGGCCGTTAGCGGGACCGAGGGTGGGAGTCTTTGCATGTATTTTTAATTGTGTGGTTTTGTTTTTGGTGTTTTTAAGGGGGTTTTGGAGGGAGATGGGGCATGTATTTTATGAGTGGGGGGCAGAGGTAGGGGGTTAGGGAGGACAGGGGTAAGCCCTGTGGTGAGAGGATGGGGTGGCCCAGAGGTGGGGGAGGTCTCCCCGTGAGAGGGGGGGCCTAGCCCGTATGATGGAGTTGGGGGGGGCTCTCTGTGAGTGAGAGTGAGAGTGAGAGTGAGAGTGAGAGTGAGAGTGAGAGTGAGAGTGAGAGAGACCGGCCCAGGGGGAGGAGGAAATCTGATTGTGCCACCCTGTGACGGGGGGCACTTACTGAAGGATAGGGTGGGGGGACCCTCTGTGAGAGAGGGGGTTCTGGGGGGAGGGGGGCATCTCCGGGGGATATGGGGGAATGGCTGGTTAGAGGGGGTCAAAGCGGTGTGGACGGGAAGGGAGAATTGGCTACAGAGGTGGTTCTGCGACGGGGACGGTATGGTCCAAGGCGTGTGTGGCTCGGGCTCCCAGGCACCCTAGGTCGATTGTGGAGATCAAAAGAGCAGCCCCCCAACTGAGGGAGAAGGAGGAGCAAGGTCTAAGGCCCATTAGTGGGGGGCTGATGCTGCTAAATGCAAGGTCCGTGGTGAATAAGGCCCGAGTAATACGAGATGTGATCCTGGATGGGGCAGTGGACCTTCATGTATTACAGAAACCTGGCTGGACGAGGAGGTGGGGCCAATTTTGGCCGATCTTGTGCCACCTGGCTATGCCATGCAGCACCACTCCCCCCCACACTGGGACCCGGGGAGGTGGTGTGGCCATTATTTTTAGAGAGGCATGGCCTGTTAGGGGTATCCAGTCCAGGAGATTCCAGGGATCGAGGCCCTCCATGTGGTGTTCGATTTGGCTGGGGGCAGTCTAGGGGTGCTGCTGGTGCTGCATTCCTTGCTGCTCTAGCAGAGCTGGTCTCGGCGGTGGTGTTGAACTCCTCCAGGACCTTGGTCCTGGGGGACTTCAACATCCATGCCAACACTGGCCATGTGGGAGCAGAGCGAGAGTTCATGACAACCATGGACTTGTCCCAAGTTGTCAACTGCCCGACCCACATGGGGGGGCATACCCTTGACCAGGTGTTCTGTTCAGGCCTTGGGGCGAGTGATCTGGTAGTGGGGGATGTGAGGGTTATGCCCTTGTCATGCTTGGATCATTACCTCCTACGGGCCAGTCTCTCAGTGCACCACCCCCAGAAGGGGAAGGGACTAGTTAGGTTGGTCCGCCCCTGGAGGCTGATGGAACCTCAACGGTTCCAGGAAGCCCTGGAGGATTTATCCTTAGACCTTGACGGCCACTCTGCTGATGTCTGAGCATGGAATATCTTGCTCGAGGAGGCCATTGACAGGGTGGCTCCAAGACATCTCCTACCTCTGTCTCGTCACCGCAGGGCCCCTTGGTTTACTGAGGAGCTGCGGTGTATGAAGCGGGCAGGTAGGCGACTTGAGTGATGCTGGCATCGGACTTGCGCTGAATCCGATCGACTTCTCCATAGGGCCCATTTGCAGTCCTATGTTGAGGCTGTGAGGACAGCAAAGAAAGAGTTCTTTGCTGCCCTCATAGCATCTGCAAAGTCGCATCCAGCAGAGCTGTTCTGGGTGGTGCAGGGGCTGGTCAGTCCGGCCTCCCTTTGTCTGGACAGGGACTTGTCCCAGGCCCACTGTGAGGAGTTTGCCATCTACTTTGCAGACAAGATCGCTCAGATCCACAGCAACTTCGACACTGGATTAGGGGCAGTAGAGGGAGAGTGCGAGGTGATGGAAGCACTGTCTGGTCCATCCTTATGGGATGAGTTTTGGGAAGTGACGCCAGCCAATGCTGTGGATGTTCTGGGGTCTGTTAGAGCCACTAGTTGCAAATTAGATCCATACCCGTCCTGGTTGGTGAAAGCCTCCAGGGAGACGCTGGGGACAGTGCTGGCGAGGGTAATCAATGCATCCCTTTGGCAGGTGAGTTTGCCCTCCAGTCTCAAGGAGGTTGTGGTGCGCCCCCTGCTGAAGAAGCCATTGTTGGATGTGGACGCACTTGCCAGTTATTGACCTCTTTCTAATCTTCCCTTTTAGGGAAGGTTATTGAATGGGCTGTGGCACTACAGCTCCAGGTGCAACTTGACAGCATCGGTTTCCTTGATCCATTTCAATCTGGGTTCCACCCCGGCTATGGTACAGAGATGGTGTTGGTGGCCTTGGTGGACGATCTCTGCTGGGAGATGGATGCAGGATGTTTGACATTCTTGTTCCTGCTACATCTCTCAGCTGCTTTTGATACAGTGGACCATGGGCTGCTGTTGAGACAGTTGCGAGCCCTGGGGGGGAGGGGGGTGTCTGGATGGGACTGTCCTTGGATGGTTCTGCTCATTCCTCTCAGGGAGAAACCAACGGGTTGTCCTGGGGGCTGAATCATCTAGCCCCCGGGCCCTGGAATGTGGTGTTCCGCAAGGTTCCATTCTGTCTGTTATTATTTAACATATATATGCAGCCTTTGGGGGAGATTGTGAGAGGGTTTGGTGTGCGTTGTCACCAATACGCTGATG
This sequence comes from Sphenodon punctatus, assembly GCA_003113815.1. Lineage (NCBI taxonomy): Eukaryota > Metazoa > Chordata > Lepidosauria > Sphenodontia > Sphenodontidae > Sphenodon > Sphenodon punctatus. The sequence goes on from QEPC01005945.1 coordinate 771,578, forward strand.
ACACCCAGCTTTATCTCTCCTTTTCAACTGACCCAGGTCCTGCTGTCTCAGTACTGTCCCAATATTTGGAGGCCGTGGCGGATTGGTTGCGGCAGAGCAGACTGAAGCTCAATCCTGATAAGACGGAGGTGATGGCGGTGGGTAGGGCGAGGGAGGTGCTGGCTCCCCTCAGAGGGGGTCCACCCTCCTGTAGCCCAGCAGGTTCGGAGTCTGGGGGTATTATTGGATGTGGATCTCCGTCTGGATCGGCAGGTGGAGGCAGTGGCTAAAGCCGCCTTTTGCCAGCTGTATCTGGCGTGGAGGCTGAGTCCATATGTCTCCAGACCCAACCTGGCCACCCTCATCCATGCTTTCATCACCTCGAGACTGGACTACTGCAACGTGCTCTACGTGGGGCTTCCCTTGATACTGGTTCAGAGGTTGCAGCTGGTGCAGAATGCGGCAGCTCATCTCCTTACGGGGATGAGCTGGCGGGAGCATATCACTCCCGTGCTCCACGCGCTGCACTGGCTGCCTATAGCGTACCGAGCCATATTGAAGGTGCGGTTTTGCGCCTATAAAGCCCTACACAGTCTTGGCCCCTCTTACCTCAGGGACCACCTCGCCCTCCGCACCCCAGAGCGACTTCTTCGGTCCACTGGGGCACCTTTTTGGAGGTCCCCCATGTAAAACAGGGGGCCACAATAAAGAGGGCGTTCTCGGTGGCCGGGCCCTGATTGTGGAAATCCCTCCCAGAGGATGCCCATTTGGCCCCGAGTTTGTTGGCTTTCCGCCAGGCCTGCAAAACGTGGCTGTTCTCGCAGGCCTTCGGAGGAGGGGAGGGTGGGTTGGGTTAAGAATGGTTGGGGGTTGGGTAGGATTTTTTGTATGCAGTTTCATTTTTTAATATTTGTATTTTAATTGTTTTAACCTATTATTTTCTGTGCTGTAAGCCACCCCGAGATGCCATAGGCATGAGGGGGCGGCTAAGAAATTCAATAAATAAATAAATGTTTTACCCCTTCTCAGTTTCCTTCACCTCCAGCACAAACTCCTTGTCTTCACCTTCATGGGTCGACTTGGCCTTGCTCCTCGCTATCTTTCTTCCCTCGTTTTAGACTACATTCCCTCCTGAGAACTTTTTTGCTTCCTTGCCCACCCTAGAGTCCTCTGCTCTCGAAACCATCTTCATCCCTTCTCCCATGCTGTCCCCTATGCCCAGGGTTGGCCTTACCACAGGGTAACCTGACTGCCCACAGCCCTGGGTGTAAGGGGCTCCACAAATGGGCGGGGCCAGAGTGGCACCTTTGTGCAACTGGTAGCTGCAGTGGCACCACACTGGGCTGCTCTTTCCTCCTTCCTGAAGAGCTCCCTCCCCTCACTTCCCTCTCCACAAAAAAACCCAGTTGGAACCAGAGGAGTGCCACACTGTACCATTGCAGATCTGCAGGAGGAGAGCGGGGCCCTTCCTCAATAAAACTGCTCCATCACAAAGGTCACATTGTGAGTGGCATAGCCAGGACCAGAAACAAGCAGCAAGATTAATCTTTGCTCTGCACTTTGCATAGCCCTTCAACGAGTTGCGAGTGAATGTAAAATGCTGTCAAATATTGTTTTGCATCTATTGCTGTGACTCACAAGGGAAGGCAATGTTTTGCATCGATTTTTACCATGGTTCACATTGGAAGACAATGCACAAGGTATCTCTTCCTACTCCCTGTGCTGTGTTCTCATGTCTGGAACTGTTCCCTATCAATAAAAGCCAATATCTATCCTGCACATCTAAGAGTGGAATTTTGTTGTTAGCATGTAGAACTATTGAATGTGCTTAAGTTCATAAGATGAAAACATTTATTTATTTATTTATTTATTTATTGCAAGTCTCACCAACCAGTAAATCACAACAAAAAGGAACCTATTGGAAGAATACAAAAATATGTTATGCAGGGAAAAGACTCTTTTAAAAATTATGAGTCTGGATTTGTGCAATTAAATTACACAGAAAAAGTGTTACTTTCAAATACCTGCAGGCTGCTATAAACATTAAACAGTGACTCATCTAGTTAATGAAGCAGATGAGAAACAAATGAAATGGTTCTTGAGAGAGAGGCTATGCCTTACCAAGTCCCTCCCACTCAAGCCCCTCCTGCCATTTCCTATGATCCCTAAATGGGACCAGATATTCTTGTTTTTTCCTTTGCATTTTCAAGCCTGAATTATTATTATTATTCTAATAAACATTTATATAGCACCAGACGTGTGACCTAGTGCTGTACAAACCATAGAAATAGATGCGGTCCCTGCCTATGGCTTACAATCTAAAAGCTGTGGCTTACAATCTAATGAAATGTGACGCCAGCAGTAGACACCGTCTTTGACATTTTTTTTCACTCTTACAGGCAAAATTGACTGCATCCAACATTGATAAAAGGCTACTATTCATAACATAAGTGCCATACTCTGTCAGACCAATGGGCCACCTAGCCCAGCATCCTGTCTCCAACAGTGGCCAATCACGGTGGCTTGGGAGAAGCACCCAACAGATCACAATGGGGGATCCATTCCCTGTTGTTTTCTCCCAGCTCCCGTCATGTTCCCCGATCCTGTTGGGCTAATAGCTGCTAATGGACCTATTTTCCAGAAACTTGTCCAAACCTCTTTTAAACTCAGCTATAGTACTGGCCCTTACCACAGCCTCTGGCAGTAGATTCCACAACCCAATTATATGCTGAGTGGGGGGAAAAAATCTTTTATTTATATTAAATTTGCCACCCATGAGTTTCATAATGTCCCTTAGTTCTAGTACTAGCTTAGAGGGTAAATAAATGTTCCTTGTCTTAGTTCCATGCCACTCATGATTTTATAGACCTCTATCATATCTCCTCTGTCATCTCTTCTCCAAACTGAAGAGCCCCAACCTACCAAGCGTCTTCTCATACTGGAGCCGTTCCATGCCCTCGATCATTTTTCTTGCCCATCTGTTACTTATTTATATAGAGACATTATAACATCCTCAGTTTTATTCTCTAACATTGTTTGCTTTTTTGACTGCTGCTGCGCACTGCACTGTGGATTTCATTGTATTTCACATTTCTGGGGGTGGATTTCACAACCACCCCCAGATCTTTTCCCTGAGTGGTAACTCCTAGCTTAGTACCCAGCATTGTGTATACATAGTTTGGATTATTTTTCCCTATGTGCATCACTTTGTAGCTTGGTGCGGTGCTGGTGGAATGACATTGCCTCTGTGTGAGGAATGATGACCCCAGACCTACGATGGTGGGTCCTGGGGCTAGAGTGGCAGCTTCTAGATACATATTGGCTACAGCCTTCCCTGCCTGTAACTTGGCCCCAGAACCCTGACGTTGGGTCCTGGGACTGGAGTGGCTGTTTCTTGATGCGGTGGAATGACACGCCCCCAGACCCATGATGGTGGGTCCTAGGGCTAGAGTGGCAGCTTCTAGATACATATTGGCCACAGCCCTCCCTGCCTGTAACTTGTCCCCAGAACCCTGATGGTGCTGTTTCTTGATACAGTGGAAAGACACGCCTTTGTGCGAGGAATGATGGCCCCAGACCCATGATGGTGGGTCCTGGTAGGGATGGGCGAACGCGGTTCGGAAGTTCGGAGTTCGGACCGAACTCGACCAGTTCGGTTGACCAAACCGAACTTCCAAACCAAACTCAATTTTCAAACCGAATTTCCGAACTCGTCTCTGTTCACCCATTCCTAAAAGATAATATTCCATTTAGTTCAATGGTGTTTGAATTTCCAAACTTTGTTCGGAATGTCAGAGTTCGGACCGAACTCAAATAGTTCGGTCAACTGAACCGAACTCAAACAGAACCGAATTTCCGAACTCTGTTATGTTCACCCATCCCTAGGACCTGGGGCTAAAGTGGCAGCTTCTAGATACATATTGGCCACAGCCCTCCCTGCCAGTAACTTGGTCCCAGAACCCTGACGGTGAGTCCTAGGGCTCAGTCTTACTTCTGTTCATGGTTTGTATAGGATTCAGCACCTAAGGCCTGCTCCCCTTGGTCACTGTTCTCCTGTTTATTCTTGGCCCCTGTTAACCTAGTTCTCTGGTTGTAGGTCCTTTCTAGGAGCCCAGTTACGTTGGCCCTCTGAGATTCTTGTATTCCTCTCTAGGTTCCTGAGTCCTTGTCTCGTATAGGTCATGTTTATGTCTTTGGTCCTTGTTTAATCAGGTTTATGCTATTACCTTGAGTCCTTGTCTAGTTACGTCCCCATCCCTATTCCTGTGTTGTGTATCCTGTTCTCTTGTGTCACTGCAGCTCAGGTTAGTGCCTTCCTTGTCTCCCTTTCAGCTTGTGTTCCTTCTCTGATAGTGTGGTTGTGCTTCTGGTCTCTGAGGGGGGCTGGGGCAGGGTTGGGGGCTTTAAAGGGTTTTTGTGTTGGGTTTAGTGTTTTTATGATCCACCCTGAGCCTTTGGGAAAGGACAGTATATAATTTTTTTTTTAAAAATTAAATTCCTGATTAAGGTTTTTTTTTTTTTAAATATTTTGTTTTGGAATGGATAAGGTCAGTTGATTAGTAGATTTCTGGCCATCCTTTTTCTGTCTGTCTTAGGGCATTTTCAGATGGAAAAACTATCCCTGGATAATTAGAATAATCTCCTATTTGCTTGGTGTTTATGGTGCATAATGGTGCTTATTATCCATGGCTTACAAAGTAGTACCCGTTTAGATGGACATTTCTATCCCTGGATGGATAACTTTATTCCGGGATAGCCATGTGAACAGTACATGTGATGTTATCCTGGGAGTAGAGTCTTTGGGATGAATCCCATGGTGTTCTTTGCCTGTGCTCAGAGCACTGATTTCTGGAATTGAAGAAAATCTGATTTTCTTCATTTTTCTGAGTTGAAGAAAATAGAAATTCATCCCTTTGTTCTGAGGATATTTAAACTTGGGGCTCCGCATTACATTGTGAAATGATGACAGTGGTAATACGATCGCCCCACAGTCAAATGCTCCTTGATACCACAAAGGCAGAAAATGCCTAGACATTCTGTCAGGTCTTGCCGTTGGACTCTGTGGCACTAATCACCGGGATAGTGACTATCCCGGGATAGTCGTTCAGACTGAGATTATCCAAGGCTAGTTTAACACCCGGTGGTTATAAAACCCAGCAAATTGGGTTTTATAGCACCGTGATATTTTTGTTATCCTGGGCTAATAATCACTGTCTGTTTTCACACGAGTATTCATGAGTGGGCACAATCCATGTGAAGGACGTGGTGCGGGAAGGCACGGTGAGCGGGGGGTGCGTGCGCATGCACACCTAACACGCATCCCCACGCACCCCCCACTCATCAACACGCACAGAGCAATCGGAGAAAACGGCAGTTGCTCCATGCGCATTGATGAGTGGGGGGTGCGTGGGGATGCATGTGAAGCCGTGTGCATGCCTCACTGCACACGCACTGGCATGAACACACACCTCCCACCTAGCAGCATCATGTAAAAACGGCCACTGTTGACAGCATTTAGACGGACATGCGATCCGGGATTAAAGCTATAATCCCAGGATAAATGTTCATCTGAAAACACCCTTAGACGGACATGTCATCCCAGGATTAAAACTATCATCCTGGGATAAATTCCACCCTTAGAGATAGGAACCACATTTTCATATTAGCAATCAACTGATATTGTACCAATATCTCATGATTCACTCTAGTTTGTTTTCAGGACCTCAAGCACTTCTGGTGCTAATTTCCAGAGCGCACACAAGCAATTCATCCTGACCTATATGAACTGCATAGATGAAGATGTTGGCAGACAGAGACTTGACTCCAATACAATAGCCCTGTTTGTAAAGATTTTTTTTTCTTCTATTTTTCTAGGCAATTTAAAGCAAAATAGGAGAGATCCACAACTCCAACATGTGACACAGGGTTATTGTACTCGTGTGGCCTTGCTGATTACTGCATGGAGTGGGGATAGATCAGAGGTTCCTCAAACTGTGGCTCAGGAGTCCAAGTGGGGTCATGCTATTTGCAGAAAGTGTAAGGATAATATTTCTTTAAGAACTGTGCTGATTAGTCAGCTCTGCCTAGCTTTGCAGTTTTATTTATTTATTTTATGCATTTATGAGTCGCCCCTTACGCCTACGGTATCCTAGGGTGACGTACAATTAAAACATTCATAAAACCGTTTTTAAAAAATCAACAATTTAACATCACAGGGGTAGGAGAATAAATAATAATAAAATAAAAAAATAAGGGCAGGGAAGAGCTAAAAAAAACCTATCTCCCCCCCCTTACCCCCCCCAAGGCCTGGGCGAACAGCCAGGTTTTACAAGTCTGCCGGAATGTTAAAAGGCTTGGGGCCAGGCAAGCTTCCTCCGGGAGGGAATTCCAAAGACGTCGCCTGGCCACCAAGAATGCCCTCTCCATTGTGGCCCCCCGCTTAACACGGGGAACCTCCACGAAGGCACCCCCAGCAGATCGAAGGAGCCGCTCTAGGACGTGGAGGGCGAGACGGTCCCTGAGGTACGAGGGGCCAAGACCATGAAGGGCCTTATAGATCATTACTAATACCTTGAACCTGGCTCGGCACGCTATTGGCAACCAATGCAGAGTCTGGAGCACTGGTGTTATATGCTCCTGGTGTTATATGCTCCGTTACAGAGGTACATTTGATACATTTATATTTATTTTTTTATATTTATAATAGCATTTGTAGGCCGGCCCCTCCTACTACAAGCATCTAGGGGCAGCTAACAGCATTTTAAAACATATAATAAAATTCATTAAAAACAACATTTCCAGAATTAATTCCCCCCCCCAAAAAAAAATAAAACTCCACCCTAACCCAACCCACCCATCCCATCTCCCTTGGCAAAGGACTAGTGGAACAGCCAGGTCTAACACTTTTTACAGAAAGAGGGGAGTTCATCAGTCAGGCAGACCTCCAACGAGAGGGAGATTCACAGCCGCAGTGCATAACGCCCTCCTCATGGTTGACACCCAGGGGACCTCAAAAAGGGCACCCCTGGCCAACCGCAGAGGTTGATCCAGAATCTGGAGGGTGAGGCGGTCCTTCAGGTGGTCCTGCAGGGTGGGACCCAGGCCATTTAGGGCTTTAAAGGTCAACACCAACACCTTGAATTGGGCCCAGAAGACTATAGGCAGACAGTGCAGAGAACAGAGCACTGGTGTAATGTGCTCACGTCAGCCTGTCCCTTTCAGGAGACAAGCCACCACATTCTACACCAGCTACAGTCTCCAGACCATCACCAAGGGTAGACCCACGTAGAGCAAGTTACAGTAGTCTAATCTCGAGCTAATAAAAGCATGGATGATTGTGGCCAGGTCCGAGTCCGAGACATACGGCCTAAGCCAACATACCAGGTTTAATTGGTGAAATGCACCCTTCACCACAGCTGCCACCTGGACATCCAGGTGGAGCTGTGGATCAAGGAGCACCCCCAGACTATGAACTTGGGATACCAGAGAAGGATGGACCCCCATCAATGATGGGGGCCATCACTCCCACAACTTTCCCTACAACCATCACCTCCTTCTTGTCAGGATTTAACTTCAAGCTGTTTGCCCTTATCCAGTTCCCCACAGCTGACAAACATCAGGTAAGCACCAAGACTGCCGGGCCTGGGTCTGATGAAAATAAAGATATAGTTGGGTGTCATCAGCATATTGATGACACCTTACGCCAAACTCTCCAACCATCTCCCCCCAAAGGCTGCATATACACGCTGAACAAGAGAGGGGACAAGATGGAGCCCTGTGGGTCTCCACACATGAGGCCCTGTGAGAAGATTAATAGTCACCCAGCACCACACGCTGGGTTGTCCCAGTCAGAAAAGAGTGGAACCATTCAAGAACAGCCCCGCTCATCCCTGCCTGGTCCCTCAGCCGAGTCACCAACAACTCGTGATCAACGGTATCGAATGCAGCTGAGAGATCTAACAAAATCAACAGGGTTGAATGACCCTGGTCCAACTCAGGAGAGGTCGCCAGCCAAGGCCACAAGTGCAGTCTCTGTACCATAACCCGGACAGAAGCCAGACTGTGAGGGATCAAGGAAGTTGACCCAGTCCAAATGCTCCTGAAGCTGTCGAGCCACCCCCGTTCAATACAGTTAGAGACTGGCCGATAGCTGGCCAGGGCATCAGTACCCAATGATGGCTCCTTGAGCAGGGGCCACACCACCGCCTCCTTGAGGCGATCCAGCACCCTGCCTCCCCCAAGGGAGGCATAGACTATTCCGGTCAGCAACAGCCCTAATGTCTCCTAGCTGGCCTTAACCACCCAGGACAGGCATGGATCTAATTCACAATAGGTGGCTCGAACAGTCCCAAGAGCATCACCCACATGAGGGCGACATGTCTTCAAATTCATCCCATAAAACAGAGCAAGATTTATCCTACAAGAGGCAGTTTCCACGAGGTACCAACTGAGACTTTCCACAAAGGGCCTGTGTAAAAACATGTCTCCCCCAAGCTCTGTCACAAACCTCCTTCATAAGAACCCAACATAAGAGTTCATGAACCAGACTGATTGATATGTTATACTTTTCATGATTTTCCTAGAGTTTCCCCCCACCCCCAGGATTATATGTAATTCTCAAAATCATACAGCAAGAACTCGGGGTTGGAACTGTGGTGGAAGGCAGCAGGTATCCTTATGCAATGCCAGATGATTAGCCCTTATGGATTTGTGCTGTGTTCAGATCTGTTAGCTATGCGAAACACATGCCCACTTCCATCCCTCTGACTAGGCATGGTAGGTGAAAGAAAGTAGAACTGGAAAATTAGACAGGATTGGTAACGCAGGAAGCTGGCATACATCTAACTGATTGCACAATTAAACTGTGCTACTAAGCCCAGTCCCACCTTCTCAATGAAAAGATGATAAACTAACCAACTGGAAAAATCTATTTTATTTAAATAAAATTACAAGAACATCTTGTGTCATTAACAACTACCGCATACTTTTTTTAAAGGCACAATCATTAACAATAATTTAATTTTCCAGAGCAGCTAGCATTTTTAATGACATAATTGTAAACATGGCAAACTTCCATCTGTTCTTTGAATTAAAAAAAAGTGTTGATAAAGGATGTAAAGGTGATTGTATTAATGGCAATCGATATGCTAGTGTTCAAAATATAGATGCTTGAGAAGAGCCTTGGAAGACATCAGGTGAACTTCTGATGTCTTCCAAATAAATTAATCATAAGAGATATTTGGTCCCTTTATGCTATTGCAAACTACTAACCAGCTACAGCAAGTAAGTTTGTTTTTCTACTGTAAACAAACATGTCAAGTGTCTCTTTGCTTTTATATATGTATTTGATTACCATAATCACACAGACATATATACAGAGGTTCAAAGATCCTTACAAGTCCAGTTTCTTTTTAGCAATTCATCTTTCTCTAAAGCCAAGACATTCAAGTTGGAACATCAAAAACCTGGGGATGTAGCTGAATTAATCTTCATGTCAAAGCAGACCCGAGACTTTTGGTCCAGTCCTGACAACATACATGCACTAAATCAATGGGACCTACATATACGTTTTCAGGACCAAGGTTCATCACATGTCAGGGATACAGAGACAGAAGCATCACTAAGAAAACATTCACTGTCCACACTACACAGATATGGTCTTGTTCCTGAGTGTACTCAACTCTCACCCTCATCAGTGGATACTGAAGGTGATCAGCACCTAGCACCAGCAAATTCTCAAGTTTAGTGACTCTGATAAAGCATGAACAGCCAATAAATCAACAGCACTAGAGCAGAGTCCATATTCAAGGACTCCATGACACTGAGTTGGAAAGTCAAGAATGGCACCAGCCAGCTGCAGCTCCTCCCCTTCCTATGGCTGTCATTCAGAAATGCACTGAAAAGCAACAACAAATGCACACAGTAAGTATGGAGGGGGATGAGCTCTATCCACCCTCCACCATGGGGGAGGACAGATCTGTGGGCATCCTCCAACCTCTCTTTTTCACCTATTTGGGGGGGTGGCTGCCTCTGGGAGGGGTGCCACCCCCGCTTCTTGGTGAGTTGGGCTAAATTTTAGATGGGGTAGATAGCATTTTGCTATTGTGGGGCTTATAATCTGCTGGCCAGGGCAGCACCTCAGCAGGTTGTCAGGTGTGCCCTGAAAAGTTAGGTAATTATACCTGCTCAGTGAGCAAGGCCCTTCAAAAGCATTCAGGGGTGTTGTATCAAGTAATATTTAGTATTGTGGATGAAAATAATAATTAATCCATTCCATAACTAGTCCAATTAATGTCCTCTCCATGTTGTCTTTGGTTACAACATACGGCCATACTAACTGAATGTAAAACTGAAAACCCTTCTTGCTTGTATTGACAAGCAAGCATGGGTGTGCTGTGAAAGCATTGCTGAAGATAAACTGGAAGACCTCCACATGTTCTAAAAGCTAGATTTGCTGAGCTGCAAGGAATAGTGTGCATAAAATTACACAGAACTTAAAACAATGGGAGGAAACACTCAAATTGATAAAGCAATCCTCCATCTGTATGCTGAGGTGTAGCAAGGCATGTCTCGGCATATAGCCTCAAATGAAAAGGCAGGGATTTTAGCTTTTGCAGTCACAATCACCTGCAATAAAGGCCTGTAAAACTGAAGTCCCCAGGCTCAAGCCTGAACCCATGACATTACACACACTAAATTCTCAGCACTGACATCTCCTATTTGCATTGCAGGGAATGGAAGTACTCAGCTCTCCTGAGAAGGATTAGGCCCTGAGTCTGAGAACAAGCAGTGTAACTGCAACAGGGCCTACCCCTATGGGGAATGTATGTATAGGTAAATGGGTGACTGGCACCCGCTGAAGACATGCTAAGTGCTTCAGATTCCAACCTAGTTACACCTCTGCCTGAGTCCATCTTCTGTAAACGTTCACATAGATTTCTCAAAGTCATTGGAGAGTGGAGACGAGCACAAATGTTAAATTAACATGGAACCCAACATGCTGAGAAGGTATAATGAAGTCAAGGAAAGGTTTCCTGCTCTGTTGCTCTTCTTCCTTCAGAATTAGCTCAGTTAAAAAGGCACCTCTAGGGTCATAGAACTTCTTGCAGTCTACTGTATTTGAATATAAACAGTTGTGAATAAGCACTTTAAAGGCTAAACTATGCCTTCTACTTGGCTGCACTGGAGAAAGAGAGTTTATTTCCTAATGCATTTACTCAGAAAAAAACAGAAGGAACACATGTATTTAGGACCTGATCCTGGAGCACATACCATAAAGGCTCACTAACGTCTTTGGCTACTTACCATTCATTTATTTCTTGACCCTGCAGTTTCTCTCTAAGTATATCCTCACTGCAATCAGAGCAAAAGTCACTCTGCTCCACAGGATCAGGCCTTTGGTTTTTACAGTACAAATTTCAAACTCCGAAATTGCGTCACTGGCCAAATAAGGCTATGACTCGTATAGAGATAAATTTAGAAAGCTCCGTGTGTGCCCTCATGCAGCACCGTATCCTGCAGGATGCTCAACATTTATTAGGAAGATGCAGGCAGAACAATACAGGGGCTCTGCTTTCAACTGCATTCAAGCCCAGGTGTGTCTGGAGCTGAGCACAGCATGCAGATCTGTACAATGTATAATCATGTGCCTCTGTCCCTGGTCCCAGTTGGAAGTATGCTAATTGCAATGGAGAGAAAAAGGTGGATATGGAAAAGAAAATGGTCGTCAGCAGCAGCAGCAGCAGACTGAGACATCAAACCCACTTCAGAGGAGAAATATGACCATTGTGATACCTGCAGAAACTCAGGATCACAACAAACTCAACTTATTGGATAGTAGTTCCTCAGTCATAATGCTGGTTTTTTTCTCACTAGCTGTTTCCTCTACCTCCTCTATAGCACTTCCCGAACCACTGTGGAAGGGCAGATGTGCGCATTGTACAGACCAAACCTAAAATCATTGCCTTTTCATTTGAGGCTGTATAAGCAGACCCATATCCCTTAATAGCCTAATCATGCAAGTATAGGATTTCTCTACCAACTGGAGTGCTTTTTCCATTGTTTTGAAGATCTGAGAAATAATCATCCATGTCACTCCTTACAGCTCAGAAAATTCAGGTTTTCAGACGCATGGAAATTAACCAGTATATCCAAGAGCAGAAGGAAAATGTATCCCTTGACTATTAATGGGCTGAATTGATTTTCACTTGACAATGTCATCCCATTCAATACAAGTTCATCTAATAGGAAAATATTTTTTTTCCATTGAATCGTGTGATAAAGTACTAATGGGAACACCACAAACTAGTACATAGCCTACACACCCTACAAATAAGTATTAAATGATGCATAAGTGTATAGTACTTTGAGGAGGACTCTTGCATTAGGAGGTGTATAAAGAATGAATGAGATGGTACACAAAACCAATACAGATCTAGAAATCTGAGGTAAAAACCATCAAATGAGGGAAGCGCAAATTGCTAAGGCAGTATATTTATGCTAAATTAGATCTCTTCTTCTGATTCCTGGTCTCGCTCGGATGTTTTCAGTAACCCCATCTCCACAGGGTGGGCCTGTTTAATCTTTGAACGAACTACCCTGAATAGGGAAAAGAAAAAAATGCCACATTTTAATAAATTCTTAGTCAAACAATGAGTCAAGTGATCCGTTAATTATGTCTTTCATTAGAGAACAAGAGAGAGAAGACAGACAGAAGGAATTAAATGACTAACAGGAAGCATAGTGATTGTCAAGAGATTGTTTAAAATAATCCTGGAGTTAGGTCAGTGATTGCCAAGCACTTTACCTGAATAACCCCATTTTGAGATGTAGGGTAAAGCCACATGAGATGGGGCAGGCCCAATCATCCGCTCCAGGGCGAGCAATTGCAGCCACCAAACTTTGGGCCGGCAAGGAAAGCAGGCTACACGATCTGTTCCTCTCCCTCCCCTCCCCACCACACAGCCATCATCAGCCCCTGCACGCCACAGGTCAGGCCAAGGCATTGGCCATGTGGGGGTGGCTACCCAGACTCCTGTTGCACTTAGCGTTGACACCTATGCAATTTTTTAAGGAACACTTATGAAAAGGTGCCAATGCAGGCCCTGTAACATGTATTTTTCATAAGTGTTCCTTAAAAATTTGCATAGGTGGCAACCCTAGTTGCACTATAGGATCGGGCCTGCTTCTGCTAGATGGTTGATGGGGGACAGAGAAGCATGTGTGGGCCCTCTCCACCAATCAGCTGTTAGGCGGGTGGGGAGCGCACGCTCCTCTGGCCCCAATCCTCAGACCCTGCCTCATGGCAGGGCTGCATGGGCCAGCCATGCAGGAGGCAGCCTATTAACCCACTTTGGTAGCGTCATATATGCAAATTTTAGATGGCAATTATGATAAATACAGGTTGTGGGGTTGCATTGGTATCAATGCAGCCCTGCAACCTGTATTTCTCATAACTGCCCTCTAAAAATTTGCATAGATGGCAACCATAGACTTTGGGCAATGTTATCCCACTTTGGACAATGTTACTATGTGATGCGTTACCAGTCTGCTCCAGCGGATGCATTGCGGAGCAGCTGGCTGTCCACCCGCCCCACCGCAGGGGAGCATGGACATCTGGTGGATGCTGGCCTGGCCATACGATTCATTGCATCACGTGTTAATGTTGCCCAAAGTGGGCTAACGCCTCATGTAGCTGCACCCTTAGATATAATCTTGTGACCAGAGACAGTAGCAAAGACATGCAGAGTATATCAGATACCCATATGGGCTGTGATCCACAACCACTTATTCCTAGTCTGTTCCAGAGTAAGTGGTTTGCAGTTCATGTCTGAGAATCTGAACCCCATCCACAGTTGATGTGATCCCACTTGGGGTCCTGACGTAGCTCAGGAACCCCCTGGGCTACACAATCATCATCCCCAATTCATCCCAAATGCAGTCCTACAGAAATCAAAACTTCAGTGGCACTTGTGACTGACAAATAACTGCAGGGCTATGTTGGAAATAACAGGAAGACCCAGGAGAAAGGACATGCTACTCAAGGAAAAGTTTTAACAATAAACTCTCGATTTCTGCAGCAATAACTTTTTCTTAAGGGTCTATCAGACATCACAATTCCAATTGCTAAAAGCACACCAAACAGCCTGTGGAAAACCTGTGACAAATTACTACACAGCACTTACTTGTGACGTGAATATTTTTGTCACTTGACTTGCACTAATCAATGGAAGAGGTTCCCTGAAAAAATATCCTTGGACGTTCTTCCATGGACTTATCACATGGCAGAGGGCAAATGAAATAGATAAAGCTCTACTAGGGAATGATCCTGTTTCTCTCCAAAGACCTGCAAAGTTTTTCCAGCTGTAATTTTTGTATTTTGAACAAGCAAGACTGTGTTCAAATTAGTTATATTCAAAGCTTGGACTTCACTGGTTGAACACCATTCTGCTCGGTGAGTGCTCATTTTTCCTCCCACTGGAACATTCACTCATTATACAATGCTCATGAATTAACAAAGTCTGTTTCTATTTTATATTACAAGGAAAAAACACATTAAACCTCTGAACCTGGTTTTAATGCATCCGGCAAAGCCTTTCATTTGTGATTCATTCATCTGCAAAGATTTAGTGTTTAACTTACCAGCTGACAATGGTGTAATTCACTGCAAGTATTAGAAAAGCAAATGCATAATGCCAGCAGTAGCACATCGTAAGGAACATCATATTATTGTGATCCGTTTGGTTCCATTCTTGGTTCCCATTTGGAGGATAAAGTACAAAACCAATCTGTAAAATTGAAAGACAGACACTGAGGGCATGATCCTCAAGTTGTTTACCTCCGGACCTAGCCTTTGGCACAAGCACAAGTCTGACTGAAGTGAGTAGAACTTGCAATGGCATTAAAGAGGTAAAAACAAATGTGGCCCGTTTAGACCTGCTTTGGAATCTCTGAGGTTACAGCCCTGGCTAAGGGCCACCAACACAGGCTAGCACATCTGTGCAGCCCCGCCATTCCCGCCCCAGGTTGGGGGTCACCATGGACAGCCGCCATGGTTTCCCATTATTGGCCCCCATGGCTGTCCGTCATGGGGGGGGCAGGGCACTGGGAGCAGGGCGTGTGCAGGGCCACCCACTCACATGTTTGTTGTGCTCCCCACCCTCCCCGGGCCATGCGGGTGGTTAGAAGGCTTTCCAGTCACGGGCACATTTGTTCTGTGCCCTGACCTGGCCTGGGCCATGTCGGCTGCGGTTTCCCACCCCGGGCCAAGAAGCTGCTGTGCTGCCTACGCTTCTGTTTCCATGATTAGTGCTCATGCTAGACCTTGGGTAAAAACTGATGAGTAATAATCAGCCAAAGCATTGTTCTGCCCATGTATTTAGAAATATTACTTTAACACCTATTCTGTGCCATACTATTAATTGTATTCACTACATACAATGAAGAAAATATGTGCTGTTTTTATTCTACAACTGATATTATAATAGAATATATATATTTATATTATTTTACAGTCAGTGGCCCCAATCCAATGCCCTGCAGATCCCTGTATGGAGCCCCATGTGCGTACACGCAGCCATGCAGGACCCACATAGATCCACATTGCCGGCACATTGTGCTGTGCATAAACCACGCATGCACACCGCTCCGCGCAGGGATCTGCTGGGCATTGGATTGGGGTCTTTATATTTAAATCTTTGAAAAACTATACTGAAGTGCAGGAAGACAAAGAAATGTCTTGGAAAAGAGAGACATGGCCAATTCCAGAGGCACCTGCCCGCCCATTGTCCAAGATCTTCAGAAGTGCCTAGCCATTTTGGGTGCCATTTTGAAATCACTGGATTTTTAGTGGGTGGGTGCTTAGAACATTCTGAAAATTGGATCTCTTCAAGGTACCTCAAATTGGACCCCAAAACTGAAGAACGGAAGTCACACGGACATTATCTCCCATGCAGGGGATGTCTACATCCATGTGATTGATAAGCAAGAACATAGTGGGTGTTTTTAGATGTAACAATAACCACCCACAAGTCAGTGGTTACTGTTATGTTTAATCACTGACCCCAGTTTGATAGTCCATAGTCACTATAAGCTACCCCCACAAGAGAGCCTCTGGATCCATTGCATTTCCATGGTGTGATCAAGAGAGTTGTATGTAGCTACGGTGAGGTCCAAATAGGATCTCACAACAGCTGCATAGAATTGTTGCCCAGTGCCAAGCAGCGGTGCTAGGAGAAGCTGCACCATTCCTGCTGCCTCTACCCAGTACTCAAGAACTGGGGGCATCAAGAAAAACGGAGGCAGGCCAGGGCCTCCCTCCCATCTGCTTCCTACCACTGCTTCTGGGGAAAGTGGGGCAGAAAGTAGACTGGAAGATTCCCTTGGTCCAGTCCCTGCTGCTGCCGCCACTTTTCCCAAAGGTGGGGAAGGGGCTGGGGGAGGTCTCTTATTCACTCCATGGCCCCACTTCAGCTGCTGCCTCTAGGAATTCCTGGCTACAGCAACTGAAACAGCAGCAGGGAGCTTACCTGCCACCTTTGTCTGCAGGAAGTCTCCTGTTTGCTCTCTGGTTCCCAGCTGCAACACTAAAATGCCACAGGGGAGCCGAGCAAACCAGAGACTGCCCTGGGCAGCAGGCAACAGTGGCAGGTAAGTCCACTTCCACACTCCCTCATAACAACTGGTGGGTATCTGTTGTCCATTCACAACCTGTTGCATCCAAATGGTTAAAAAAAATCTATAATCAAACAACCTCTGGTTTACAAGAAGAGTTAAGGCTCTTGCAAATTCAATCATGCACTAAAAAGCATTGATATTGCAAGTTAAGGCTCCCTCCTTAACTTCCGTGCCATGTCAGCAGTAAAGACATTGTACAATCGCACATATTGCGCTTCCTTGCAACCTAGGCTCCATGCACCCACACTTTGCCTTCATCTTTCAGCCCCAATCCTCTTCCTCTTTGCAGGTTGGGGGCAACACTGAAGCTGGGGACAGGAAGGTGTTAGCTGGCCCCTCACCCCCTTTATTTCCTCTTTAAGAAAGAGAGAATTTAGGAGTTCTGACTCCCACCCCTTCTTCCTCTCTAATATACTTGGCCCCAGCCCTGAAACAGAGTACTCAGGACTCCTAGATTCCAGCCTCTCTACCCCACTCTAATACAGTAGGCTGCACTCCCTGCACAGGCATCTCAATAGTCCTTGTTCCGAGCCTGTTCTGCTCTCAACCTTGTAACAGACAACCCAGGAGTCCTGGGTCCAAGTCACCCCTCTAACCCTGTAGCCCCCATGCCCCTCACAGAGAACTCAAAAGTCCTGGGAAATACAATGTTTGTCTGTATGTGTCATATGGAACAGAAGTGTGTGTGTGGAATGACAAAAAAAAACACAGGAGAGGAAATGGAATAACAGGGAGGGAGACTATTGGGAGTCAAAGGATAGGGAGTCAACTATGGTAAGTGGATAAAACGATAGGACTGATTCCTCAGATATCCCATCAGGCTTCCGAATCAGTTATTTCACTCAGAACCTTACTATTCCTCCTGTCATTCCACCCACTTACTTAATCCTGCACACTCTTTGTATTTTTCCCTGTCATTCCAACCATTCCACTTACTGCATCTGGTGCTTTCCTCATCATTTCACACCCTCTTGCCTTCCCTATGTACTCCCAAAGATGCAACTGTGTTGTATGATTTCACAATCACTTAATTGGATGTTGGAATGACAATAGTATTTATTTAGAAATTGGCACTGCTGTTGCCTCCATTCCTTCCAATGGCCATTCCATTTAATTAATTTCAATGCATACCCAACTTAGTTTTAATTAAACATTTGTGTACGACTCAATCCAGATTCAATGTGCTCTGGGAGGGAAGTGGGTAAGAGGGAGGGTTGTGAGCCATTGGTCAGCTGTCTCATTCTCCCCAACTGAAACAAAGGATCAGGGGTGGATCCAGATGTGATGTGGATGTGGGGGCTGAAGTCCAAAGTTAGTATAGCTCCGCCCAGGTGAGCAGGTCCCGCCTCCAGCCCCATCCCCTACCAAGTGAGCAACAGTGTTAGGCCAGTTTATCCCCCACCCCAAAGCCATGGGAAACCCCCCAAGCCACAGCTCCAACAGGGGAGCGGGACTCAGGTTCAGTGGAGCAGTGGATATGATAGCTGGGCTCCAGCTGCTGCCTGAAAGTGGGCATCAAACACAGATGGTTAAATAACCCCTTCCCCTAGTCTCACTACAGGAAAATACAAAGTCTAGGGGCAAATCCCCATTGTACCCCATGCCAAAGAGGTAATTAAATTAGGGAGGGGCAAATGCCCCCTTAATCCCAAAGTAGATGAGGGGCAAATCCTCACTGTGCAAAAGAGGGCAATAAAAGATAGGGGGAAAATGCCCCCTTACAAGCCAATCATGTAAGAAGCAAATCCCCACTGCACTAGTCCATACCCAAAGAGAACAATAAAAGAGAGATGGGCAAATCATGCCCCTTTGTAGGGGTGTGCATGTCATTTTCATAATTACAATAATGATAATGAACATTGTTGTTTTCATTATCGTTATTGCAATATCAAAAATGACAAATAATAATAACAAAAATAGAAACGAAAATGACATTTTGTTTTTGAAATAAAGGGAAAAACCTGAAAAACATATTTCTGGCTGTAACTTTTTTGTTCATTATTCAATTCTGATTAAACATGGGGAGGGTGTACCCCCAGTAGAGAGCACTATGTGTACCAATCTGTGAAATGATTAGGTAAAGGAAACTGATTTTAGAAGCAATTGAATGTTGTAATTTTCACATTAATGGCTACAACTTCTTTATCTTGCATCCAATTTGCATTACACCTGTGAATATTATGTCCCTCCATAAGCCTAACACTCCTGCCAATTTTCAGAAAGTTTGGATAAAGGATCCTGATGGTATAAGACATTAACTTGAAAATACATTTTCAGCAGTATCATTTGTATATTCCATCCTGTTTAAAAGGTATTTGGTAGGAATGTATCACATACCTTCACTGTCATCTCTGCCAAACTACAGAACAATTTGATAAAGGGACCTCATTTTATAAGCAATTGATGTTGTCCCTGTGAAGACCATTATTCAGATAAATAGCAGCACATGCAGTGCCAGTCAGAGGCAGGCACCCTGCGTGGCAGGGGGAGAGAGATTGTAAGCGTGAGGATGTGGAGCAAACCAAAAGACTGACAAGACACATTCACTGGCCAATTACTGCATGCTTCCAGCTTTACAGGACCAATTGGTAGTGGCTTCGGAGGCGGCCCTGAGGTGGGCATAAGGGCATAAAGGACATTACTGGGACTTTGGGGATAGCATCCCAGCAATAAGGGGACATAGTTTACACATCCAGGCTGGTCAATTATCATCGCAATCACATCCTACAGCACTGCTCTCCTCCTCTCCCCACAGCGGGAGAGGAGGAGGAGGAGAGGAGAGGGATCAGCTCTAAATATGGCTGACCAGTCACTCACACTGCCTACTGGGAGGTGCAGTTCCCTCTCTTTCCCGAACACTGATAGGCTCTAGCAAGCAGTGCTTACTGGGAGTTGTAGTTCCCAGTAGGGGTGGGAATACCGGCAAATCCGGAATCCGATAATGCCGGTACTGGGCGTACCGGCATTATCGGATTCAACCCGGTAAATCCGGTCCGGTTACCGGATTCCGGGTACCGGATTTTTTTACATTGCAGCCATTTAAATGAATGGCTGCAATGTAA
>QEPC01005945.1:791558-802282 GCA_003113815.1 Sphenodon punctatus
TCAGAGACGCTCTAGGCCTTCCGGGGAACTTCTGGGTTTCCCCGGAAGGCCTAGAGCGTCTCTGACGCCAGCAGCCACAGCCAGCGCTGAGGCCACCGGATCGCCCCCCGCCGCTGCCACCGCCGCCACCGCACCCGGAGCTCCGCAAAGGTAAAGCACTCAACTTTAGTAGGGGTGATCCCTGGGGGGTTGTGGGAGTGTTAAACCCCCCCCCTGGGATCGGGTCTATACTTACCGGCAGCTGCAGGGACGCCGCGGCCGCTGGTGCTGGGGGGTGGGCTCTTTTTTTAACAAAAATCCAGGCTGGGCAGGGTGGGTGGGGGGTGTCCCCCCTTCCACCCGCGCAGCCTGGGAGGGGGAGGGGGGAGGAATTAATTGTATTTCATTGATTTCAATGGGGACACAGTGCCCCATTGAAATCAATGAAATAAAACCGGTACTGGATACCGGATTTAATCCGGGAATCCGGTTCTTTGAGAACCGGAAACCGGTAAATCCGGTATCCGGTAATTACCCCGGGGTCCCACCCCTAGTTCCCAGTATTCAAGACTGTTTGCTTTTAAACAGTCTCTGCATTACACATAGAATGTTCGCAAGCACCCCACACTCAGGATGGTCTCCATAGGCTAACACTGAATTTTCAAGATGTCATAACTTAAAAACTACTAACCAGATTTACAAAAGTAAACAAAAGGCACACCCCACCAGCCTCCTTGAATTTTCTAAAAGGCTTACACCTCCTCCCAACCAACACAAAACCCCTTTACCCTGCCGAGATCAAGATGGTCTAACTTTTGAAAAAAACTGGCTTTCTAAGTGCAGTTTTCAAACTGCAATATCTCAGCTGCTATCCAACTGTTTCAGCTGATATTTGGGTAGCATGAACTACTTGCTCCAGGGATCCTTCACTACAAAATCCACTATCCTAACTGTAAGCATGCCAATTTTATAGCAAATAGAATGTTGGGGCTTTACAATGGAGGGTGTAACACACCTTAACTATTAAGAGCGCTCCCATGCTCTAATAATAGAGCGCTCCTGTGCTCTGTTATAAACAAGTACATGATTAGGATTTCCCATGTTGGCAGTCCCAATCACATGGCTGCTGTGATGTCTAAAACTGCTTAGTACAAACACAGAGCTGCTACCCAACCATTCTGGAGTCTAAAACAGAAAGACTATCAAAGGCAAATTTCTGCCCACACTAGTTACGTACCCACAAATACCAGCTCTAATTGCAATTCTCCCTCTTCAGAAGCTTGAGTGTCAATAACACTTTGTTTTGGGGCATAGGGCAAAGAATAACCATTTAGAATAAAAGCAGTAAGGGTTTCTTTGTAATCAGCATGTTTACTTATTCCTTTTATGAGTTTTGATAGTTTCAGCTTCATGGAGGATAGGTCAATCAATAACTTTTAAACAAGTTGCTCAAAAGAGGCAGCCTCATGTTTGTGGTGGCCCTAAATCTCTGACTGCATGAATGGGTGCTCTAAACCGTTCTTGAGCACTTCCTCAACATTTTCCAATATTGGCCACTGTAGGAGACAGAATAATGGGCTGGATGGACCACTGGCCTGACCAGCATGGTAGTTCTTGTGCTTTAAAATTCCATAGCACCAGCAAGTGTTACCAGGCTAAAACTCGATTCTTCGATTCTTCTTTTCTCTGTGAGAATCAGGGTTCTTGACTCATTCTTGAAAACGAGACAAGAACTGCCCGGATTCTCATCAAGAAAAGCTAGAAACTTGAGACAGCCCTGCCTCCCCCTCCCACCACAGGGGCTTGGGCACCTGAATCTGAAGTCCCCCTCTCACCCTGCCAGGGCAGCACCTCAGGAAATGCTCAAGCCCTTTTGCAAAGCTGTGCACATGGGGGGGGGGGGGGGGAGGAGGGATCCACCCCCACACGGCTTTGTAAACAACCAAGTGCTTGGGCACTCCCTGAGGTGCTGCCCAGGCAGTGGGAGCAGGGAGGGAGGAACATGATTGTTTGCAAAGCCATGTGCAGGGGAGGGGGGAGATGGTCCCTCTTGCCCCCTGCCAGAGCAGCACCTCGGGAAGTGCCCAAGCCCCTTTGCAAAGCTGTGCACGGGGGGGGGGGGGAAGCAGGGATCCGCTCTCTCCCCCCCACTTGCTCCACGTCACCAAACACTTGGTCAGGGCAGCAGGAGAGAGAGGCATTGAAAGCAGAAATGGCAGAGTCAGGGGAGAATTAGGAGAAGACTGAGGGGGGGGGGGGGGAGAGAGAGGAGGGATCCCCACCCCCACTCCCCGCACACGGCTTTGTAAACAACCAAGTGCTTGGGCACTTCCCGAAGTGCTGCCCTGGCAGGATGGAGGGAGGAACATGGGTGTTTGCAAAGTCATGCGTGGTGGAGGGGGGAGATGATCCCCGTCTTCTCTTGTCAGGGCAGCACCTTGGGAAGTGCTTTTTCAGGAAACATCTTCCACAGATTAGTGCGCGTCAGCAGGGATCCTCCACTCACTCCCCCCACACACAGCTTTGCAAGCTGCCAAGCTCTTGGACACTGGGTAGAGCTGAAAGGGGCTTGGATGCTTCGTTAGGGGCTGCCCTGACAGGGAGAGTGCCAGGGCACTCCCTCAGGAAGCCGGATTTACAAAGGGCTACTCAGCCAGAGTGGCCCCTTGCAAAGCCACAAGCAGCTGCCTGGTCAATTTCAGGCCGAAAGTGACCAGACAGCTGCTTGAGGACTTTGCAAGGGGCTGCATTGGCCAGGAGAGCCAAGATCCTCGGGGTCCAAGCTCGCCAGGCCAGGGCATCCCCTTGCAAAACCGGGGGGGGGAGGAGAATCAGGATGGAAATCAAAAATGTTGGGAGCAGAAGTTTACTTTCCAGGATCAAAAGTCAACTTTCTGGAATGAAAAATCAATAAATAGGTGTCAGAAATCAAAAGTGCTGCAGGGGCTGTGTGGACTGGACACTGCCTGGAGGGATGTGTGCTGCCTGAAGGGGTTGATTAGTAACACCTGTTCCCCCCCACCCCCTCCTCCAGGTATTTCTACCAGGGGTGACCCCAGAGGGCGCCCGCTCTTGGGTGATGCACAAAAGGTGTTGGCTGTTTGTGGGCCATTCGTGGGTCAGACTTGAGAACTGGAGAATACACCTGCCGCCCGGCCCTGAGGGGTCCCACTCTACACTCACTGCCGCCTGCCGCTGCCAGGATACAGCTCATCGGGGGTTGGGGGGGGGGGCTTGCCCTTCCCAGGATTTGTGTCAGTGCGTGGCCCCACGTACTATCAGTCTCCTCCCTCTGTTGGAGGAGGGGGGCGGGGTCAGGGCACATGACCGGATTTTAAAGACTGCACTAAAGGGCCCTTAGGCATGACCCTTAGCGGGACTGGGTAGGCCATTGACATTGGTGGGAGGTTTTCCCCCCCCCCTGTATTTTAAAGAGGGATGGGGGGGATGGGTTGTTTTCTTTACAAGGGAGGGGGCAGGGGGATTGGGTAAGGGAGGGAAGGGCTGACCCCCTTGGTGTGAGGGGGGGGTGATCCTCTGGTGGCAGAGGAGGAGGGGGCCGGGGTGTGGGGATCTCCTTCAGAGGGCTGGCGGAGCGGCCTCTGGGGGGGTCAGGGAAGTGGACCGGGGGGGGGTCTTCAGCCATAGGGATCATGCTGGGCTGAGGGAATTATGGTCCTTTTGGGAGGCAGGTTCGATCCATGAAACGGGACAGCTGTTGTATATCTGTCCCGCTCATTGGCCCCCAGACAGGCGGTGAGGTGATTGGGGATCAGAGGACCCTGGGCCTCGGTTTGATGCTGGTAAATGCAAGGTCGGTGGCTAATAAATCAACTAAGGTCTGGGAGGTGATCCTGGACCAGGTGGCCGACCTCGCATGTGTTACGGAGACCTGGCTGGACACTGAGTCGGGGCCTATATTGGCTGACCTTGTTCCAGCCGGGTACTCCGTGAAGCATCAGCCGCGGTTGGAGGGTCGGGAGGTGGTGTAGTCATTATTTTTAAGGATGCCTGGTCTGTGAGGAGATTTCCTGTGCAACCTGTCGTGGGTGTGGAGGATCTCCATTTGGTGTTGGATTTGGCCAGAGACAGAGTAGGGATACTGCTGATATACCCAGTAGGGCACCCACCTGTACAGTAGCCTCCCTGCCCGCACTGACCAAGCTGGTGTCGGAGGTGGTCTTGCAGTCCCCCAGGGCAATAGTTCTGAGGGATTTCAATATTCATACCGACGCCAGTCTTGAGAGACAGAGCGTGAGTTCATGGCTGCCATGGAAACCACAGGCCTGTCTCAGAGAGTAGTGGGCCCCACACATATTGGAGGACATACCCTAGATATGATATTTTGCACAGGCTTTGAGGCGGGGGATCCGTTAGTGGGGGAGGTGTCAACAGTGCCCTTGTCGTGGACGGATCATTATTTCCTCCAGGCGGGTATCCTGGCATATGTCAACCCCCGGGAGGGTGTGCAACCAGTTAGGTTGGTTCGCCCCTGAAGGCTTATGGAACCAGAAAGGTTTCAGATAGCTCATGGGGATGCTTCCTCTGACCTCAATGGCCGCTCACTCGATGGCCTCGTGTCTATGTGGAATTCCATGCTGACTGAGGCCATCGACTGTGTGGCCCCCAGGCGTCCGCTTCCAAAGCGCCGAGAACGCCGCTCCCCATGGTACACAGAGGCGCTGTGGCGGATGAAACGTGAAGGGCGGCAGTTAGCGCGACAGTGGTGTCACTCATGTGCTGAAGTTGACCAATTGCGGCATAGAGTCTGGTTACGTACCTATGCATTTTGGTGCGGACAGCAAAGAAGGTTTTCTTTGCTGCCCTCATTGCGTCCATTAAGTCCCACCCAGCTAAGCTGTTCCGGGTGATGAGGGGGCTAGTCAGTCCAGCCTCCCTCCGCCCGGACTTAGAATCATCAAATGCTCACTGTGATTTGTTTGTGGACTTCTTTGCGGATAAAATCACTCAAATTCACCACGGTTTTAATGCAACCTTTTTAGCAGAGGACGGGTCAGAGGCAGTAGAAGTCCCATCCTGTCCTGCTTTGTGGGATGAGTTTCAGGCTGTGTTGCCCTCGGATGTGGGGGATGCTCTTGGGACTGTGCGAGCCACCTATTGTTAGATCCATGCCCGTCCTGGCTAGTTAAGGTTAGCTGGGAGACATTGGGGATGTTGCTAGCGGGGATAGTCAATGCCTCCCTTAGGGAGGGCAGGGTGCCAAACTGTCTCAAGGAGGCAGTAGAGCGGCCCCTGCTCAAGAAGCCATCTTTGGACGTTGGCGCCGTAGCCAGCTATCGGCCAGTCTCTAACCTTCCCTTTTTAGGAAAGGTTATTGAACACATGGTGGCTCGGCAGCTTCAGGGGCATTTGGACACGGTCAATTTTCTTGATTCCTCACAGTCAGGCTTCCGTCCAGGTTATGGCATGGAGACTGCATTCATGGCCTTGGTCAACGACCTCTCCTGTGAGTTGGACCGGGGTTGCTCGACCCTGTTGATCCTGTTAGATCTCTCGGCTGCATTTGATACCATTGATCATGAGTTGTTGGTGACTCGGCTGTGGGACTGGGCAGGGATTAGCAGGACTGTTCTTGAATGGTTCCACTCTTTCCTGGCTGGGAGAACCCAGCGTGTGGTCCTGGGGGAGTTTTCATCTTCCCCCTGGGCCTCACGTGTGGGGTTCTGCAGGGTTCCATCTTATCCCTTCTCTTGTTCAATGTGTACATGCAGCCTTTGGGGGAGGTTGTCAGGGAGTTTGGGGTGAGGTGTCATCAATATGCTGATGACACCCTGCTATATCTCTTATTTTCCTCTGACTCAGGCAGTCTTGGTGCTTACCCGGTGTCTGTCGGCTATGGGGGATTGGATGAGGGCAAGCTGCCTAAAACTAGATCCTGACAAGACGGAGGTGATGGTTGTGGGGAGGGCCGGGGGGTAGTGGCCCCCATCATCAATGGAGTTCATACTCCCTTGGTTTCGCAGGTCCAGAGTCTGGGGGTGTTCCTGGACCTGCAGCTTTGCCTGGATGCCCAGTTGGAGGCTGTGGTGAAGGGGGCATTTCACCAGTTACATCTGGTGCGTCAGCTTAGGCCATATGTCTTGGACTCAGATCTGGCCACAATCGTCCATGCTTTTATTGCCTTGAGACTGGATTACTGCAATGCACTCTACGTGGGGCTACCCTTGGTGCTGGTTCGGAAGCTGCAGCTGGTGCAGAATACAGCGGCCCATCTCTTGACTGGAATGGGCTGACGTGAGCACATTACACCAGTGCTCTGTTCTCTGCACTGGCTGCTGATAGTTTTCCGGGTGCAATTCAAGGTGTTGGTGTTAACCTTTAAAGCCCTAAATGGTTTGGGCCCCACCTACCTACGGGACCGTCTCACTCTCTGGGTCCTGGATCGGCCCCTAAGGTCGGCCATGGGCGTCCTCCTCGGGGTCCTCCAGGTGTCCCGGGTGTCCACCATGAGGAGGGCGTTCTCCGTAGCTGCCCCGCGGCTGCGGAACTCCCTCCCGTTGGAGGTCAGCTTAATTACTGACCTCCCCTCTTTCCACAGACACTGTAAGATCTGGCTGTTCCGCCAGGCCTTTCCCGAGGGAAATGGGTTGGGTTAGGGTGGTAAGGGATGGGTTTTAATTTATTGTTTTAATTGATTATTGTGTATTTTAATATGTTTTAAAATGTTGTAAGCCACCCCAAGATGCCTGGGGCAGGAGGGTGCGGCATATAAATTTTAGAAATAAAATAAATAAATAAAATAAAATATTGGTATAGAAGTTGAAAAATCATTACTGGAAATCAGCATTCCAGGATTGAAAGTCTACATTCTGGGGCATTGGGTACCCGAATCGGGTTGCAGTTAGGTACCAATCGGTACCCGATGTTGCTGGTACCAGAAATTTGTTGAGTATACCCTCTTTTGTGGGTACTCGTTTCAGCTCCACTCCTGGGTTATATACCCACTTCTCTCAATAGCCATGTCTTATGGGTAGTCACTGAGCATAGAGGTAACATGGATTCCCCTCTTGTAAAGAGGCATTGGGAATTACTTGATTAATGCTTTAAGATCTGCAGATAGAAAGCACTATCAGTGTCAACATAGTATTGGAGAAGCTGCAAAGGGGATAACTGACTAATCCAGACAAAGGTGGCAAATACACAAAGGGGCCAGTTCTAACCCCTGCACGCTGTGCACATGCCGTGTGCATGCTGTACACACTCCCACATGCAACCCCTGCTATGAGGACTATGGTACATGTGCAAACTGTACATAAACCACATGCAATGTCTGTACACACACATGTGCATGTTCATTGTTTAGGATTAGCCCCAAAGGCAAGAAACATCAGCTCACCTGCCAAAACCAGCTCCCCTGCAGTATGCAGAGACTTGTGCGGAGCATCTCAAGTACAATACTGCCGCGGAAGAAGACTTCCAGGAATATGCAAACAGCTGCTCCAAAGATAGACACTAACAGTAACTGATGAACATGAAGATCCAACATGGCTCGCCCATGTATGTGGTAATAAAAAAGAAAACCTGGTGACAAGAACAGGTCAGTCTTTTATAAAGCATTCACTTTAATCCCACCCAAAAGTTCCCCACTCCCACTAGGAACAGGAACATTTGGGCTTTCCCTATATTCCTTAATAAAAATGAATTGGAGACAGAGGGGATTACTATGGCTTCTCCACAGCGTAACAAAGGTGGTGCTATAATCCTACAAACACTTGTCACTAAGGGTATGATTCTAAAAGCATTTCATTCAAGTGCTCTAAGGATCACATCCTATGTGTACCAGATGATTTCTATTCAGATTTATTAAATGGCTCATTTTCCTTTAGATTCAGAAGAAAATTTCTGTACAAACAGATGAGAGAACTCACCTTCAACAAAAACTGCTAGTGAAAGCATCATCCTGTCCATGGCCACTGGCAAAGCATTAGTACTGTGAGCCACAATGTCAACCAGCCCTGAGATGCCATAGAAGAGATACATGGTAGCATGCTGCCAGTTCATTAAATGGTCCCACTGTTTCTCTTCATAATTATACAGTTTCAGATGAGGTCCGTCAGGAACAAACTGCTCAGCTATCATACCTGCATATGAAATAAAGAGAAAGGACTGGTGCGCTCAGCTATCCTGGCATTTACCTGGCGCACACAGATTTTAAGCCTTCAGTCATTAAAGGAACAGAACTTTACCAAACAGCAGCATGACAGTGATGCTCTTTCTAACCAATGAAAATTCAAGCCACCACTTAAAATTGCCTCTACAAGCCTTACTGTTACCAGTCAGGATCGGATGGTTTTGAACCACCAGCTGCTGGGTTTCAAGGCCAAAGCCCATTCCACACCAAGCTCTGACCCCTGCGATGAGCTTCTCACAGCAGTGTAAGCCACACCGCTTGTTCACCTAATGGGCTATTTGTATACCAGGGAGCAACCAAACAGGGCAGAACAACTTGGTTTGCTGCATTCAGTTTTGAGTAGGGGCCTGTGGACTAGTTTCACATTGCTTTCCTCCTAGCTTGTGCTCTAGCTCTTACCATCCTCCTACTTCAGACTGACTTTCTGGCTCTGAATTCCTGACTTGTTTCTTGACACCAGGCTTTGGTTTGGTCATCTGACTTGTGTCCTTTCCTGGGTTTTTTTGATTTTTAAAATTTTTATTTAATTAAAAGCAGATACATTCTCCATCTTTTTGGTACATGATTGACTCTCAAATAAAAATATATTGATTATAGAGGGTGAGACGTATCTTCCAAAGTACACCAACACAGTACAAATGCTAAGAGAAAAAGGAAAAGAAAAAGTGAACCAGGACCAGTATCGTGTTGCCTAAATACACGTCAAAATTCTTATTACTTGTGTCCTGTCCTTGCCCACTGGCTCTGATCCCAGCTTTGCATCTTGATGCTGCTTCTAGTTTGTCCATCTGGCTATGATGCTTAGTTTCCTGCCCTTGATTTACCGATCCTTCAAAGCCTATCCATGTCAGGGCACCTTATATTATCTGTATCTGCCTGGCCAATCTACTTTCCACCCCTGATATGCAAAGAATTGATGTTCTCACATGATAAAAGAAGATTTGTGCATTCTCACAGGCGCTAATCCCTACAATTACAAAGCCGCGATCACAATTGTGCATGTCCTCCCCCCCATGTAATGTCAGAAAGCAACCACAGCAGGGTCAGTTTCAAGCAGATGGACCACATATCAGGGGATGCAAAATTTGCTTTGGATAGAACGTATGATGATACAATCTTAACTAAGGAGTGACTAATGCGCCCTCCCTAGTTATTGTGGTATGAACTGATCATGTGCTATTTTCTACAATCACCAGATTTATTATATTTGAAAGTGATAATTTTTGAGAAACCCTAAAAATACAAAGATATGGCTAACCCAGGCCTTTGACACCTTTGTTTTGTCTTTATAAAAAACACAGATTTTGGCTTACCAATCAGGGCAAACACTGCTTTGATGATCCCCTCAATAAATTCCAAGCGTTGGAATCCTGCCCTGGAACCAAGGTAACAAGCATTCTTGTTCTTCCGACAGAGATACTTCAGTGGATACTTCACGGACCACCACAAGCCAAAGAGGAGGAAAAAGCTCCCAGGGAGTGCATGACCTTTAAAATTGCCCATTGTTCTTTACAGCACAGAAAATCCTGTGGAGAAAAAGAGAACATTTTTCTTGATTAAGGTGTTTCTGGTGAAATTCTATTAGTTTAAAATTATAATTTGGCTATCTGATGCCTACTTTGCAGGATAAGGATGACCATGCCCTGAGGGGCTCACAGTCTAATAAAGGCAACATTTCTAAAGTGGAGACCATACTGGTAAGGAGATCAGCACAGTAAAGACAGCACCTCAGTGTTCCATAAACTTTAAATAATCCACCATATCCCTAGGAGGTAAGGATTCCAAGATAAAGAGTCAGGTTTGAGCTCAGGTTTAGAGCTATGTAAACTGAGACTCAAGGAGGTTGCCACTTCTTAGCTAAGGTCACACTGTTGGTGTTTTCAAATGTGACAGTGGCCCAGTTTAACACACTTTAGCGCTGTGGCTCAGGGAAGTCTCCAAGTAACAGACTGGGCTAGCCCCCACCACCACGGTTGGGATTCTACTGCCTGATTGGGAGTAAGGCTTTCACGTTTGAAAGCCCACTTTACTCACTGCGATTGGGACTGCCGCCAGGTCCGGGGGCCATGGTGGCTATCATTGGCCGCCATGTCCGCCAGTCAGGAAGGGGGACAGGCCACTGGGAGCAGTGCAGGTGCGTGTATCTGCCCAGCTCCACACCCTCCCCAGAGGCCAAGCCCCCGGTTTGGGAGCCGGGCCATATCCTGACCATAGTGCCGGTCCAATGCTGGACCGGGTAAGTCCATGGCAGTGCTCAGTAGGCACGGGAAAACCGGTAAATCCGGAATCCGATAATGCCGGTACTGGGCGTACCGGCATTATCGGATTCGACCCGGTAAATCCGGTCTGGTTACCGGATTCCAGGTACCGGATTTTTTTACATTGTAGCCATTTAAAAATGGCTGCAATGTAAAAAGTCCCACCAAAAAAGTTAAAAAAAAAAACCTCCCCAAGTCCAGGCTGCGTGGGTGGAAGGGGGGACCCCCCCCCAGGGATCGGGTCTATACTTACCGGCGGCTGGTGCGGGGACGCCGCGGCCGCTGGTGCGGGGGGGTGGGCTCTTTTTTTAAACAAAAATCCAGGCTGGGCAGGG
>QEPC01005945.1:807519-826381 GCA_003113815.1 Sphenodon punctatus
CTGGCACATGTTTGGGTGGGGGTGCTGCTCGTGCCAAAGCCCCTCACACTACAGTACCCTCTCTCTCTGTGGCAGACATCCACTGGCACCCGCTGATGCCCATTGTTTGTGCCTGACTGATGCCCACCACCCACCCGCACGCCAGTGAGCTCGCTCTAACGGATAGAGCCTTTCTTATCCTCAAAGTAAAGAAAAGTTTACAAACCTGGCAGCACCTCCTGAGCCCGCCGCTTGCTCCTCATCCGAGGAGTCGGGCACCACCACCAGAGATCTAGGGGCAGCGACCTCCTCCTCCTCCTGCTCCTCCTCCTCCTCAAGTGGCAAGTTGGTCCCCAGACGGTGAATCAGCATTGCAACCTTCTTCATTTTTTTTTTAAATCAATCACGCAGCCAAAACACACAGTCACCCACAACACACACCAACACTCAGCAACCAGCCAAATAACACAGCCAAACCCAACCCAAACAGCCAAAACACACAAAACGAACAGCCACCCAGCCAAACACACACTCTCTCAACACACAGCTCCGCACACACTCAAATTTCCGGTTTCCGCTGTGATCACAGCTTCACGTGCTCTCGTGATACTTTTTCCAAACGCCCAAACTGAACCAAGCCGAACGGCCGAACCCAAACTCGGCGAATGACCCGAATTCACGAACTGAACGCACGAACCGAATGCAACCGAACCGAACGCACGAACCCGAACCGCTAACTGTTCGCCCCTTCCTAATATTTAAAACATAAGGTATCATACATTGCATTATTTTTTTCCCCTTCATTAGGCATCTGTGTTATATTGAGCTATTTGTTTGTTCTCCCCAAAAGTAACCCAAACATCCAAAGGGGAAAAACATTCAATCTGCAACCAAGAATAACAGTTTTACAAATGCTGACTGTCTGTACTTTAGATTTTTCTCTGCAGTAATAATAATAGAGAGAGTGTATTTGCCATCTTGGTCCCAAAAATAGGTCGTAGAGACAAAGTAGTGTAGAGATATCTTTTATTGGGCCAACTTAGGCTGGTAGAGGTTTTCAAGCTTTTGGACGTCACAGGAGCCTTCGTCAGGCAAGTCAGAAATCCAAGCTGTAATAATAATAGGCATATAATAACCACAGTTATGAATGCTTCAATATATTTTCCTTCTCTTTTCCAAATATTTTCTATAGTCAGCCTTGAACCAGCAGTTCTCAAATGGCCCCCTGCGTTTCACAAAGCACATACTGATGGGCCACATAGTCTTGGCTGGTCTCATAATACTAGCACTGTTCTCTGTTTCCAGTTGGTAAAACACCTTAAAAGCTAAAAAAATACCATTATTTTTCTAATTTTACCTTTCTATTAAAATAGCTGCTAAAAGTTGACCTAGGACCACAAAATTACACATGGAGAGGAGATGGTCTATGTGCGTATAAATGGGAAGGTGGCACATCCATGGAGTGCCCTGTCTTTCTAGAGTAGTTTGTAGTAGGCACTTTAAGAGGGCTGATGAACTGTGCGCTAGAACAAAGGAAATTCTTACCCAAGCAAAAACCTTATTTATTCATTTTATTTATTTCAATACTTCTAACCCACCCCCTCCTGCCACACAGCAGCTCGGGTGGTGTACAACAAGTAGAAATACAGAATAATAAAACAATATAAAATAGAAATAATTAAAATGAATTAAAATAAACAATCGCAGGACCAGACTACAACCCCACCAACCCCACCAAAAAATAAAACACAAAACATCCACCCACCCACTACCCATCTCCCTCGTCAAAAGCCTGGCGGAACAGCCAGATCTTACAGGATTTATGAAAAGAGGAGAGATCTAGGTAAAGGCGGATCTCCAGTGGGAGGGAGTTCCACAGCCGGGGAGCAGCCACCAAGAACGCCCTCCCGGAGGTCGCCACCCAGAAAACCCAGGAAACCTCCAAGAGGATGCCCCCGGATGACCACAGGGGCCGGGGGCGCCTCCAGGACACAGAGGTTGAGATGGTCCCACAGATAAGCAGGGTCCAGGCTGTATAGGACCTTAAAGGTCAACACCAACACCTTGAATTGGGCCCGGTATACCATAGGCAGCCAGTGCAGAGAATGGAGCACTGGTGTTATATGCTCCTGACAGTCCGTTCCCGTCAGGAGAGGAGTCGCCGCGTTCTACACCAGCTGCAGTCTCCGGGACATCACCAAGGGTAACCCCACATAGAGCGTATTGCAGTAGTCTAATCTCGAGGTGATAAATGCATGGATGATAGTGGCTACGTCAGGGCTGGAAATATATAGCCGAAGACGATGGACCAGATGTAATTTACAAAAAGCGCTCCTCGTCACAGCTGCCACCTGGGCATCCAGATACAGCTGTGCATCGAGGAGCACTCCCAGGCTCCAGAACTGGGAGATCAATGATGGGGGCCTCCACTCCTTTGCCCTTCCCCACTAACATCACCTCTGTCTTATCAGGATTCAACCTCAGATGGCTTAACCTCATCAAATCTCCCACCATAGCCAGGCAACGGGTAAGCACCGAGATGGCTGGGTCTGGGTCAGATGAAAACAAGAGGTAAAGCTGGGTGTCATCAGGGTGCCACACCCAACCTCAAACCCTCTCACGATCTCACCCAGAGGCTGCATATACACGTTGAACAGAAGAGGGGACAGAACAGAACCCTGCAGCACTCCACAGATGAGGTCCCGGAGGAATGATGTAGACTCCCCTAGCACCATGAGCTGAGTTCTACTGGCTAGGAAAAAGCAGAACCATTCAAGAACAGTCCCGTCCACCCCTGCACAGTCCCACAGGCGGGTCACCAACATCTCATGATCAACCGTGTTGAAAGCTGCTGACAGATCTAATAAAATCAGAAGAGTGGACCAGCCTCTATCCAACTCCCAGCGCAGATTGTCAACCAAAGCCACAAGTGCCATCTCAGTGCCATGACCAGACGAAAGCCTGACTGCAAAGGGTCATGGAAACTGATGTGGTCCAGATGCCCCTGGAGCTGCGTGGCCACTACCTGTTCAATAACCTTCCCTAAAAAGGGAAGGTTAGAGACTGGCCTATAGCTGACCAGGAAGTCAATGTCAAGAGATGGTTTCTTGAACAAGGGCTGCACTACAGCTGCCTTCAGGCATCCCAGGAACCTGCCCTCCACAAGGGAAGCATTGACCACCCCCGCCAGCAACGGCCCCAACATCTCCTGGCTGACTTTCACTAGCCAGGATGGGCACGGGTCCAGTTCACAAGTTGTGGCCCTCACAGTCCCCAGCATCTCCACCGCATCAGCAGGTGACACCTGCTGGAATTGATCCACAAAATTGGACTAGGCGGGACATTCATAACCTTAGGTACAGCCTCCGCATTAAGTGCAGCATCAAAGATGTGATGATACAAGCGATTTTATCTGCAAAATAATCAATAAACATGTCACAGCGAGCACTGGACAAATCCAGATCCAGGCATCGAGAGGCCGGACTGACCAGCCCCTTCACCACCCGGAAAAACTCAGCTGGACGAGATTTAGCAGATGCTATGATGGTAGCAAAGAACTTCCTCTTTGCTGCCCGCATAGCCACAGCATAAGCTTTTAACACAGCTTTATGCTGAAATCGATCAGCTTCAGTATGGGTGGGGTGCCACCGTTGCTCTAACCGCCTCCCTCTTGCTTCCACTGATGCAGGTCTTCTGTGAACCATGGGGCTCTGCATCGCCTATGCTCTGGGAGCAGATGTCTGGGAGCTGTCCAGTCAATGGCCTCGCATAGCAAGGTGTTCCAAAGAGTGATGAGGGCATCGAACGAGCAACCATCGAGGTTGGAAGGTATATCAGACCCCGGGTTCCAGCGCAACCCTTGCGGTCGGCTGGGGATGCCCAGCTTGAAGTCCCCCAGGTACGCCGGGTGGTGACGGCACAAAGGGCGTTTTCGGTGGCCACACCTCGGCTGTGGAATTTCCTCCCATTGGAGGCCCGCTTATCCCCAGATCTCCCCTCTTTCCATAGATATTGTAAAACCTGGCTGTTGCGCCGGGCCTTCGGGGGGGGGGGGTGTTGGTGGGTAGGTGGGGGGGGGGTTTATTGTTTTATTGGCTTGAAAATTGTTGTGCCCGTTATATTTTCTATTGTATCTTAATTGTTTTGTAGTATTTTAGATTATTTTATTGTTATTTTATTATGATGATGTACGCTGCCCCGAGCTGCAGTTGTGCAAGAGGGAGCGGATTATAAATATTCGTATAAATAATAAATAAATAAATAAATAAATAAATATCCCCCTGAACATTCTGAAACCACTCCAGTTCCATAAGTCTCTGGGGGTGAACCAAACAAACCAGTTTCGCACCTTGCTAGGGGCAAACATGAGCCAAGAGCCTGGCCTATAGGAGATAATGGTCTGTCCATGACAAAGGGATAGATGACACTTCCCTTGAATGCAACAAAAGACAGCAGAATATGTGCAATCTACACAATCATTTTTATATATAAGGTGTACTGTATAATAATACACGAAAAGAACAACTTCAATACAATAAAAAGTGCAAAAATGCCAGTGGTTTGGAACTCCAAAAACCCCAACAATTGGCACATGTATAAGCATTACTAAAAAGCAGTCAATGCCACTACTTGACTCATAAAAAGGCAAACGCGTTTCAGAGTAAATCCTTCCTCAGTGTATAAATCAATGAATATAACAAACACTACAGGAGACCAATTACATGCCACATACATACAATAAGAGAGAGAAGACATAATCATATGCAATTTTACAACAGAAGAGGGAACATAGTAAATATAATAAGTGTAGTGGTACAAACCCGACACAAGGAGGGAAGAATAGAGGGGAAAACATTTTTTTTATTATTTAGACTGACACAAGGGGGTAAAGGGGAGGAGGGGGGGGAGGGGGAAAGGGAACCCCCCCTCCCCTCCTCCCCCCCTCCTCCCCTTTACCCCCTTGTGTCAGAAAGGGTGTGATAGTGTGGCAATACAGCCTAATAATAATAATAATTTTAAAAAATGTCCTCTATTCTTCCCTCCTGGTTTTGGGTTTGTACCACTACACTGTGTTCCCTCTTCTGTTGTAAAATTGCATATGATTATGTCTTCTCTCTCTTATTGTATGTATGTGACATGTAATTGGTCTCCTGTAGTGTTTGTTATATTCATTGATTTATGCACTGAGGAAGGATTTAATCCGAAACGCGTATTATTATACAATACACCTTATATATAAAAATGATTGTGTAGATTGCACATATTCTGCTGTCTTTTGTTGCATTCAAGTGTTACGTTGTGACAAGTAGGATAGCTGCTGAGTGCTCCTGAGGGGGGGATAGATGACACTTCCCCCACTAACAGACCACCCACCTCAAGGCCAGTGCAGAACACCAGGTCCAGAGTATTTCCCCCCTTGTGAGTCCGGCCAGATATCACTTGAGACAGGCCCATGATTGCCATGAACTCTTGCTCCACTTCCTTGACACTGGAGTCAGCATGGATGTTGAAATCCCCAAGGATTAAAAGCCTTGGGGATCGCAACGCCACCTCCGACACCAAGTTAGTCAGGGCAAGCAGATATGCTGCTGTACAGGAAGGTGCACAGTATACCAGCAGCACCCCTAATCTGTCTCCTTGTACCAAATCAATCATGAGATGGAGGCACTCTACTCCTAGTGGGGCCTGCACTGGATACCTCCGCACAGACCAAGTATCCTGAAAAGCAATGGCTACACCACCCACCCACCATGTTCCTCCGGTTGGGGCTGGTGCTGCATGGAGTACCCAGCTGGAACAAGGTCAGCCAAATTCAGTGTCCAGCCATGATGCACACCACGTCAGCCATCTGGTCCAGGATCAACTCCCAGACCACTGAGCTCTTATTTGCGAACAACCTGGCAATCAACAGCAGCAACATACAACCAGAGGCCCTTCTGACACCCACCACCTCCTCATCTGACCTGGGGGCATTGAGGGGAACAGGCATTAAATACCTCAAACCCCTCCAAGATCATATTTGCCCCCCAGAGGAACCATAACACCCCCGGACCATCACAACCCATATGGCTGCGGGTTCCACCCCACCCCCAGCCCCCCACCCATGGCTGTCCCGCTTGGCCAACGAGGGAGACCCCCACCTTTCACAATTTCCCACACACACCACTCTCACAGAGGGGTGTAACCCTCCCCCCTTATCAGGTGAGCATAAAGGAAATGGAGAAATGTATTCAATATACAGGAAAGTTCTATGAGATTGCCCCTTTTATACGAAATGGACCCACGGATGCACATGCAGATCTGCTGCGTGTGCATGCATGGGTGCTGCCTGTGTAACCACTGCAGTGGGTGTGTGGGCATGCATGCGTGCTCCCACAACCCACCCATCTCCACCCATCACCCACGCACAGAGCAACCGGTGAAAAGGCAGGTGGCTCTGAGTGTAGATGGGTAGAGGTGGGTGAAGATGGGGCGCCCGTCTGCCCCCTTGCCCCCGCAGCAGTGCTCCACACACCAATCCCCCCCCCCGCCCTTCCCACCCATTTAAAAAAGGTCATAGTTGTGACTGAACAATCAGCATATAGAAAAACATAGTAGCATTTACCACAATAACTCTATTTCTTGGCCCATCGTGTAGATTAGTACTGAACACTGATGTCTAAATACTCAGGTTTGTAATGTGAGAGATTTCAGCTTCAAAAAGGTCCTAATTAATTGATGCTGCATCTCTTTGACACTACCCACAGTATCTCACTACTTTCATTTTATACTTGTATCACAGGGTGATTTCAGATGAGACGGGGCGGCATTCGCCCCGTCCCGGAATCACCCAAATGATTCCCTGCCGGGATCACTCTGGCACGGCTGATCCCAGATGTGCCGGCTGATCCCAGCAGGGAATCGGGGAGGGGCCACGCAGCACAACATGCGGCCGCTCGGCCCCCCTCCACACTCCCCCGCCGCCTGCCCTCTGGGGAGACGGGCGGGCACCGCGGCCAATGCAGTCGTAGCACTCGCCCAAATTGACCATGGCCCGGAATTCCGCCGGGGATTCCGGGCTGTGGTTTCCATCCAGACGAGACGGGTCCCTTCATTGCGGCGGGGAATCGCATTCACCACACGATCGGTGCCGGCCCCGCTGGTTCTGCCGATCGCATGGTGAATGTGATTCCCCGCAGCGATTGATCATGGTAAACATCTGGGGGGGAACTTCCGGTTCCCCAACAGACGTTACGGGACCATTCCCCACCACAGGGTATTGACTGTGGTTGAGCGTGACCTCGTACGTCTGAAAATACCCCCAGTTATGACCAATATGGATTGAAATTCTGGGAGCAAGAGATTTTTCCTGCCTCACAAAGATGCTTTGTATCAAGCTTCTATGAGTTACTCACATTCCATTTGTTAGGAAAGTTCCTAATCCTTGTTAGCATCAAACCCTGCTGCTCCAAAGCATTGCTGTCTTATTTTTAGAGATAAGTTGTTTTTTCTCTTCCAGTGAATGGAAAGAACGTCCATTTCCCATATGTTTTGATCTCCCTGATCATCATTCATTAGAATGTTTTATTCATTCTGCATTGCATTATTCACTGCAGGTGCAGAGCACTTAGATTGGAAAGCCTTACCCTGTACCATACATCAAAGCAAGGCATTTTATTAGAAATGCAAATTAAATCCATAAGAAGCCTGCACTCAGAGGGTGGTTAATTACAGTAAATCAAATTCAAATGCCAAACAGTATGTCACTGCAATATTTACTACACAATAATACTTGAGACTATGGAAAGAATAAGCAACGTAATAAGAGGACTGAAATTGAAAAAATATTCCCTGCTCTGAAACATG
Source organism: Sphenodon punctatus (assembly GCA_003113815.1). Taxonomy (NCBI): domain Eukaryota; kingdom Metazoa; phylum Chordata; class Lepidosauria; order Sphenodontia; family Sphenodontidae; genus Sphenodon; species Sphenodon punctatus. Next base: position 815,344 of record QEPC01005945.1, read on the forward strand.
TCCAGATAATAGATTTAAAATCAATATTTCTCTTTCAAACATAAGAGTAAAAATATCCCTTTTCAGACTGGACCAGCACAAAGTGAAGAAACTATTCTGAAGTTAAACTCATTATAGAAAAAAGAAACCAGCTCCACAGAGAGTGTTGTCAAATGCTCAACATAAATGAACTTACAGATAGATTATTTTGTGTCCTTTTAGTTGTAGCATCAGATTTTTAAAAAGAAATTCTAACAATTATTTTTAAGTTGTCTGTTAAAGTCTACCTCCATAAAGTGTACATCCAGTGCTATCCAAATTCATCAGCTTCTGCATGCACTTGATGGATGATTGGTTATATCAAACCTGGGGATCCGAAACAAGCGGTATGTGGCAATTCAGAGTGCTAGCAAACTTCACACTCATGATTTCCATTTAAAACAACGACAGAAAGTCTCTTACTGTCACAGATGTGGAGAAAGCTGGAAAAATGTGAGCCAGATGTAACCAGTGCAGCACATGAGTCTGCAGAGAGCCTGGAACAATAGCCTTAAGAGGCGAGAACACACACACCCCATTCATGTCAATGATGAATTAATTCAGTGCCTCATGATAAGAATGAGAATTTAAAATCAATATTTTTAACTATTTGATTTCTCAAGTATGGGGCATACATTTTATGAGTATTTTATTACAGAGCCAGGGGACAGGCTCTATAATTAAGGCAGCTCGCACTCGCTGTTAAAATCACAGAAAGTCTGTTCGTTATAAAATCAAGATGGTTTCACCTATTAGATTGAAATTTTGTATGGAGGATTTCATGGGTGAGGGGTAGAAGCTGTCAAAATTTCAGAGAGATCAGTTGAGAAAAAGATGAGTTGTAGGACTCTGAATTTTGGAGGCAGAACTGTTTTTTCTCCCTTCTGCAACATTTTCTTTTGATGCAGGAAAGTTTGTGTTAAGCTATTCGTGTGGGAAGCGTAGAGGTAGAGGTGTGGGAAGCGTAGAGGTATCAGAAAATTAAAGTGTGAATTCTAGTCTATTCTTGAGTTGAGATGTACTAGAATTGACTGACTGCATGCCTAACTATTGGTTGGAATGGTCCATGCACAGCTGAGGGTCCAATTCTAACCCTGGCCAGCGGGGGGGGAGGGGGGGAATACTGCCCTATGCCAGCCCTGTGGGTCTTGCTCAGGTTCAGCTTGTGAGCAATGTGGGGTCACAGCACCTCTCCTGGAGGGGGAGTTAGGAGGTTTTTTCAGAAGGGTCTCTGTCTGTGGCTTCCACTATATATAGTGGTTTAGCATCTGCTTGTGAAAGCCTACCGGGCATGTAACAATGAGGGTTGTATGTGAAGGAAGCGGGGTTCCCCATTCCCGGCCCCCAGCTGCTGTGGTCACCCCCTTTGGAACTATGGGCTTCTGTCCTGTGTGCATGATCTCTCTGTGGAAAGGGGGTTTGGTCAGCCCCACCCCCCTGCTGCAACAACCCCCTGGAATTTTGAGCTATGGACTTTTTTCCTGAGTGCATGATCTTTCTGTGGGAAGAGGGCTTGACCAACCCCCTGCTTCAGCGACTCCTGCCCCTTGGAGCTTTGAGCTATGGACTTTCTTCCTGTGTCAGTGATCTCTGTGGGAAGGGGGTTTGCCCCTCTTTCCTCCCCCCCAACCGCTCCAGCGACCCCCTTGAAACTTTGGACTATGGACTTCTGTCCTGTGTGCGTGATGTCTAGGGGATGGGGGGAGGCCTCAGGGTCTGTGGATGGTGGGATGACACTCTGGACACCAGGGGTCACAGGCAGGTTTGTTCTGTGCCCTTCCCTCACCTGGGGAGTGGCGGCTGCAGTCTTCCCCCCCCCCCCCAGGCAGGCCTAGGAGGCACCTTGCTGCCATTGTATCTGTTTTCAGATGGGCAGTGGGGGAAGTGTCTGTATCATGAGGGGGAAGCCAGGTGTTGGGGGAGTGTTTATGGGGGACAAGGCTGAAAAATGGGTGTTGTGTAAGCACAGATGAGGCTGGAGGGCAGGCAGGGATTGGGGGAAGTGTATGTACTGGCAATGGGTAGACAGGTGGTGGGAGGGGTGTATATTGGGGGATAAGCCTCAGAGGTGGGTCACGGGTGATTTATATTCACGGAGAAGGCTAGGGGAAAGCCTGGGATGTGGAGCAGTGTTTGTATGGGGAGAGGGTACCCAGGTGATGAGGGACTATATATGGAGGAAGAAGGCTAAGAGATGAGTGATATGTATTCAGGGACAAGGTTTGGGGGACAGCCAGGGAAGGGGGAGAAGTATATATATGTTTTTCATATGTGCACTGCTTTCAGTTGGGTTGGGGACAACAGGACAGCCAAGTACTGGAGGGGTATATATGGGCATGGAATGTGTAAGGGAGACCAGACTGCAGACAGCCAGGGGTGGAGAGCAGTGTGTTTATGGGGAGGGGGCACCCAGAAGCTGGGGGACTTATAAGGCGGGAGAAGGCTGAGAGATGTGGTGTGTATTCAGGGACAAGGCTTGGGAACAGTCAGGAGTGGAAGGGAACTGCATGTATGGGCTACAGTGGAGACAGGGATCAAGTTCATAATACTGGGACAGGGAGAAGCTTGCTGTCCCCAGCTTCAGTGTTGCCCCCAAACTGCAGAGGAACCTAAGTTGTGAGCAGGTGTATGGAACCTAAGTTGTAAGCAAGCACAATATGTAAGATTGTACAACGACTTCACTCCTTACATAAGAATGTAAGTAGTGCCACACTGCGTCAGATCAATGGTCCATCTAGCCCAGCATCCTGTCTCTGACAGTGGCCAATCACGGTGACTTGGGAGAAGCACGGTGACTTGGGAGAAGCACCCAACAGAGTATTTCCCCCCCTTGTGAGTCCGGCCAGATATCACTTGAGACAGGCCCATGATTGCCATGGCAGCCATGAACTCTTGCTCCACTTCCTTGACACTGGAGTCGGCATGGATGTTGAAATCCCCAAGGATTAAAAGCCTTGGGGATCGCAACGCCACCTCCGACACCAAGTTAGTCAGGGCAAGCAGGTATGCTGCCGTACAGGAAGGTGCACAGTATACCAGCAGCACCTCTAATCTGTCTCCTTGTACCAAATCAATCATGAGATGGAGGCACTCTACTCTACACAATGGGGGATCCATTCCCTGTGGTTTCCCCCAGCTCCCATCATGTTCCCTGATCCTGTCTGGCTAATAGCTGCTAATGGACCTATCTTCCAGAAGTGTGCAAGTTAAGGCAGGAGCCTTAACTTACAATTTCCATACTTTTTGGATCATGGTTGAATTTGTAAGAAACTTAACTCTTCTTAAACTGGACAGATGGATAGATAACATAAAAATATGAAAATAAAACCTATATATAGGGCAATATATATAGGTTTTATTTTCATATTTTTATATGTAATTTTCTTTATCTACCTCGAGCCTGAAGGGAAGGGAAGGGCAGGGCAGGTTAAAAACTGAAACAAATACATTTAATTACCATGAGGAGTGTCTTGTTTTCATGTCTCTTGTAGGCAATTGCTGCTATGTAGGTAGAGATAGAAAAAAAGTGCCACCACTTCCCACCACCCCCACTAAACTGAGGCTGGTTGCAGGCGTTCTGAAAGGAGCAGGGACTAAGATGAGTTTAACTCACAACCGTTAGTCCAGTTACGTGAAACCCCCGATCGTGGGTACAGGGGGGTTTAGCATTCCTTCCCCCATTAACTTCAATAATGCAAGACAGGGCTCAAAATCCAATCCTGTCTCGCATTATTGAATTTAATGGGGTAAGGGAAAAATAACACGACAATACCCATGCCCAAGATTGAGGTTTTCATGCGACCAGTCTAACAGTCATGAGTTAAACTCACGTTAGCCCCTGCCCTTTTCAGAATGTCTGCAAGCAGCCTGAGCCTTAGTCATCAGAGTCATCACAGAGATGGCCTTTGAGACGGGCCAGGAAAACTTTGCTTTATTATTCAAAGCAGTTTCAAGAAAAAAATATCAAACCCTTATTCAATGTCCTCTAACTATGAAATAAAACATGACATAAATGGAGCACTATGGTTTCAGGCACTCATACCTTTGAAGATCCATAGCTGAAGCCAAAAATGAACATGCCTCAGACCAGTCCACAGTGACCTCTGGTTTACGTGACACCAAATCAGTTAAGAACTCAGGACTGCTTATAGTTCCAGGACTAAGGCTACAGGACAGAACTTGGGTATGCCATAAAAGCAGCATGGGAAGCTAACACAACTGTCTGGTTTTAGCCTTTTCAGTAACTTTTAGGAGTACTAAATTAATTGAACTCCCCATTTAATGAGAAAACCAGTCCGCAAATCCCATGTTAGACTGGTAGTCAAACTACTATCAAGTCAGAGGAAGCAATTTTGCACATAACTCCTTTTCCCTAGACATGCCTTTGCCACGTATTTGTAAAATGCTTTGTAATTTCCTGTGTCTAAAAACCCCTGGAGGATATTAACCTAAAGAGGCCTTTCAACTGAAACACTTTTTAAAAGTAGTCTGTCACAGTGAAGCCCTCAGGCCACCCTGCTTAAGTTCTGTCCATCCAGAGAGTTTTATAATGTGACATACAACCTGTACAACAAGGAACCCTCTATTTTGGAAAAAAGCAAACAGCCTTTGCCAGGTTACAACAGTGAGGATATACAAGATGCTAGATTTGTCTGTCCAAGACTAGGAAGTAACGATGGTATCCAGTGGCAGATATTATGGAGTCATAGGGTGAAAACAGACATGATCCACTTTAACACCACTTTAGCATTTCTTATGCATGGGCTTTTTCTAGGGCACAGGGCATGTATTGGTGCCCTATGAAGCCCTGCAACATGCATAAGAAATGTTAAAGCGGAGTTAAAGTGGAGTTAGCATCATGTCTGTTTTCACCCATAGAGCTAGAAGGTATATCAAGGGTCATCTAGTCCACCCCCCTGTAGTAATGCAGGATTCACCACACCCAAACTACTGCAGAGAAAAATCTATCCAACAAGAAACAGAGCCTACCAAAAAAAATCTGCCACAAATACAGATTGGGACCAATCAGAGTACACCAATGCCTGAAATAACAGGGGGAAATTTTCTTTATAAAAAGAAAAATCCAGATGGTTCAAACAGGTGAGCCACACACATGGTGCAGGGGAAAGTGAAGAATCCTCAGAGATGACTACCAGTTTGCCCAGAGGGGGGAGGCGTGATTCCTTGACCCCCAACTATGGTAATCAGTTAGACACTAAGCACATGTACAGGTCCCACCAGCCAGGCATCAGAAAACTCCATAAGCCCCACCTCCAGTTGCAAACAGCCTTGATGCTTCAGGAAGAAAGGGCGGGGGGTATACAGATTTCCTCCTGTAGCATCAAATAGAAAACTCCTTTAAAGTTATGTGTCCCAACTCTCTTTTAAAACTATTTAGGATTTTTGCTCCCACGACTGTTCCTGGGAACTTATTCCAGACGTTCAGTGCTCTGAAGGTTAAACAGCTTCTTCTGATTTCTAGCCTAAATTTGTTTATAACCAGCTTGTATCTATTAGTTCTTGTATCAACACTTACCTTTAGTTGAACAAATATTACCCTTCCGTTCTTCAGGCTGCAATCCTCAACCCACTTACTCCACAAGCAGAAGTTCTTGGGATTTAATCTATATGATGTCCAGCATAGGGAGTGCAGTAGGAAATCCATTAATGAACGCCAAAGAAACTATCCAGAGTTTTTCTTTGGCTTTCATTTTCAACCCTGAAATGGTCAATAATATTAGCCTTTTCCTGGTCTTTCATATTTGGGATGCACACTCCAGCTGGGAACATTTCCCAGGGCTTGGCTCCCCTTGAATTTAATTGCCAGAGCTGGCAAGCCCTCCCCCCCATTAATCCCTGGTTAAGTGTATATATAAGAAATGGAAACATTACAACCAAGGACTGCCAAGTCAGTCCACAAATTAGACCCCAATCTTTTGGCCCATGCACACAGTGACTGTTCAGTCTACACATACTAGGATCAGGGCCATAACTTTCACTGACCACTGTATTCCATTGCATTTTCTGGGATGCGGTGAGTCACAACACAGCAACATTCTTTCAAATGCCGCAGCTCCAAAATTGAAACTTAAATAAGGATGCATTAGCAATGGAAGTGCTTTTTTCCCCATGCTTCTGCTACATTAGGCAATGTTAAAACTGTTAAAGCTAATGGAGGCCAAGCTGCAAAATACTCCTACGCAGCTCTTAAACATTTCCTGCTACAGGATTACTGGGGTGTTGGCAGCAAGTGTGGTCATTAGACATAACGCTTACGCTTACCTTACCTGAAGGGCAATCGAAGCACAGAAATTAAGGGTCAGATTTTCAGAAGTGATCCTCGTTTTTTGGTGCAAAACTGAAATACCTCCTACCTCAGTTTCATAAGTACCAGTTCCCATTTAGATTCAAATGGAGTTAAAAGCGCTCAATACCTGTGAATTATAAGCATGAGATATCTCAGGTTGGACACACAAAAATACTGATTGGTTTTAAATTTTTTGGCCCAAATAGCTTACCCAAGGCTGCACAAGGAGTGTGAGGATTAGACATCAGTTGTGCCACTCTTCCATTTATGTGCTCCTGTTAACAGTTTCTTTGGCAAATCATACTTATTTCCTAATTTATAGCAATAGTGTTTCCATTGGAGGAACCAGGGAGAATTTGCCTTTATTTTGTTTCTTTCTTTCTCTTTCCAAATGTACTCACTTAAGAAGTGAAAGACAAGAATTACATTTGAGGCAGCTTTCAAGTATAAAAGCAGCATGGCTGCTTAAGAACATAAGTAGTGTCATACTGGGTCAGACAAATGGTCCATCGAGCCCAGCATCCTGTCTCCAACAGTGGCCAATCTCAGTCACTTGGAAGAAGTATCCAGCAGGTCACAATGGGGTGATCCATTTCCTGTTATTCACTTCCAGCTCCCAACAGTAATAAGTTGTATTCCCCAAACCTACCTAACTAATAGCTGCTAATGGACCTCCAGACACTTGTCCAGTCCGACCCATTCTTAAACCCAGCTATACTACTGACTTCTGGCAACAAATTACATAACTTAATTGTGCGTTGAGTGAAGAAATACTTCCTTTTATTTGTTTTAAATCTGCTGCCTGTGAGTTTCATGGAGTGTCTCCTAGTTCTAGTACTATTTGAGAGGGTAAATAACTGTTCCCTATTAGCTTGTTCCATGCCACTCATAATTTTATGAACTTCTATCATATCCCCTCTCAGACAGCTGTCTCTTCCCCAAGCTGAAGAGCCCCAACCTATCCAGCCTCACTTCATAGGGGAGCTGTTCCATGCCCCTTATCATATTTGTTGCCCTTCTTTGTACTTTTTCCATTTCTACTATATCTTTTTCAAGAAGGGGCAACCAGAACTGCACACAATATTCAACGCAGGGTCACTCCACAGATTTATATAGGAGCATGATGATATTTTCAGTTTTATTCTCTATTCCTTTACAAATAATTCCTAACATTCTCTTTGGGTTTTTTATGGCCACTGCACACTGAGCTGAGGATTTCAATGTATTGTCCACAAAGACTCCAAGGTTCTTTTACTGAGTGGTAACACAGAATTGTGTACATAAAATTTGGATTGGTTTTCCCTATGTGCATTCCCGTGTACTTGTCCACATTAAATTTCATCTGTCATTTAGATGCCCAGTCACCCGGTCTCACAAGATCCTCCTGCAATTCTTCACAGTCCACTTGTGTTTTAACTAACTTGAATAGCTTGGTGTCATCTGCAAATCACTTCACTCCTTAATCTCCTTTCAAGATCATTAATGAATACATTAAAACACCACTAGCCCCAGTACAGATCCCTGGGGCGCTCCACTATTTAATTCTATCCATTGTGAAAACTGACCATTTAGTCCTACTCTTGATTCCTGTCTTTTAACCAGTTACCAGTCCACAATAAGACACTGCCTCCTATCCCATGACTTTTTAATTTCCTCGAGAGTCTCTCATGAGGGACCTTATCAAATGCTTTCTGAAAATCCAAATACACTATATTGGCTGGCTCCCCCTTATCTACATGCTTGTTCACACCCTCAAAAAATCCCAATAGATTAGTGAGACACAACTTCCCTTTGCTAGATCCATGTTGGTTCTTCCCTCAATAAGCCATGTTTATCAATATGCCCCATAATTCTGTTTTTAATAATAGTTTCCACCATTTTGCCCGGCACAGATGTCAGGCTCACCAGTCTGTAGTTTCCAGGATTGCCTCTGGAGCCCTGTTAAAATATTGGTGTTACATTCGCTACCCTCCAGTTCTCGGGTACAGTGGCACATTTTAGCAATTGGTTAAAAGTTACCAGTAGTAAGTCTGCAATTTCATGTTTTAATTCCTTCAGAACTCTGGGGTGTATATCATCTGGTCCCAGTGATTTGTTACTTTTTAGTTTGTCATTTTGCTCTAGAACCTCTTCCAGAGTCACACTGATCTGTGACAGCTCTTCCAATTCATCACCAACAAAGGACAGCTCTGGCATGAGTATCTCCCCAACATCCTCTGCTGTGAAGACCAGAGCAAAGAATTCATTCAGCTTCTCTGTCATGGCCTTATCCTCCCTGAGCACCCTTTTTATCCCCTGGTCCTCTAATGACCCAACTGACTCTCTAGTAGGCGTCTTGCTTCTGAGGTACTTCAAAAAGTGTTTATTAATAGTTTTTGCCTCTTTAGCAAGTCTCTCTTCAAATTCTCTCTTGGCCTGCCTTATTAATGTTTTACATCTAAAACATTTGCCAGTGTTTATGCTCTTTCCTATTTTCTTCATTAAAACTAGGTTTCCATTTTTTAAAGGACACCTTTTCTACTCTAATAGCCTTCTTCACCTCACCATTTAGCCACGCTGGTAGGCATTTTGTCCCCTTGCTATCTTTTTTAACCTGTGGAATACATTTAATTTGGGCTTCCAAGATGGTGCTTTTAAATAGTTTCTATGCTTCTTACAGACATTTAATCCTTGCCACTGCTCCTTTTATTTCCTTCTAACTAGTTTCCTCATTTTAGCATAGTCTCCCTTTTTAAGGTTAAATGTTCTGCAGTGGTTTTATTTACCATTCTCCTTCCAGTAATTATGTTAAATTTGATTATATTATGATCACTATTGCCAAGCGGCTCCACCATTGTTACCCCCTGCACCAGGTCCTGTGCTCCGCTAGATCCAAAGTAGCTTCTCCTCTCATTGGTTCCAGAACCAGCTGCTCCAAGCAGCAGTCATTTATGGCATCTAGAAACTTTATCAGATGGGGTGAAGAATCCGAGACACCGAGGAACAGGAGCCTGCCTGAAGCCAGAGACAGCTGAGAGCATGAGAACTTGTCTGGGTGCAGGTGGAAGCATCCCATGTTAGAGTTAAAGTCTGAGCAGGCATTATCAGGTAACACGGAGGGACCCACTGGGAAGTGGGAGAACTTGAAAGCCCCTGCCTGGTGGATTTGGCTGGCTGTAGGGGAGATGGAGGCCAGACTTAAACACCTGAGAGTTGCTCCTACCCCTATGTTAAGGGAGCAGAGCTATATTTCCCCAGCAAGAAGCAAGACACAGACGAGACAACAACCCCCTGCTGCAAAGTTGTTAGAACAACAGAAAATATGTTAGAAGCAAAACGAAGATGCATGAAACCTGCTCAGTGCAAATAAACAGATAGTTGCAAATGATGCAAAGATCATCTGAATGCTCAGTCTTTTCCAGGAAGGCAAGCTGTGATGATATAACTAGCAAAGATGAATGGGAATGGGAAACAGGATAACTTGAGAGCAAATCAGAAAATACTTGGCCAATCTGAATGAGTTCAAGCAGGGCCCAGAGGCAGAATATCCTATATGTAAAGCATTCCTGACAGATGCCCGTCCAACCTTTTCTTGAAAACCTTCAGGCAAAGGGATTTCACAATCTCCCAAGGAAGCTTGTTCCACTGTTGAACTGTTCTAATAGTTAGGAAGCTTTTCCTAGTATTTAACCTAAACATTACTCTCCTGTACTTTAAACTGATAGCTTCTTCCCTTATCCTCACTAGCAGTGGAGAACAAATGCTCTGTTTGGGACAGCCTTTTAAATATTTGAAAAATGTAAACATGTCCCCCTTAATCTTCTTTTCTGTAGGCTATACATGCTCAGTGTGATCATCCTTTCCTTGCATGATTTGTATTCCAGACACTTGTTCATTTTCATTGCTTCTCTTGGAATCCTTTGCAGTTTGTGGAATGTGGCTCCCCAAACAGAACACAGTACTCCAAGGGAGGTCTGACCAGTACTGAGTATAGAGATATCATAACTCCCTGAGTCTTGGATATGATGTTTCTGTTAATGAAACCTGAAATGGTATTGGCCTTTTTCAACAATGGGTGTTTTCAGACGTTACGGGGCCACTTGGCCCTGTACCGAAAACAACCTAATCATCCCCCGCCGGGATGACCCCGTCACGCCGTATCAGACATGCCGGGGGATTCCGGCGGGGAATCTGGGAGGGGGCAGGGCTGCGCAGCACAAGATGCAGCCACACGGCCCCGCCCCCTCCACACTCCCCGCCGCCCGCCCTCTGGGGAGACGGGCGGACGGCGGGGCCAATGTGGCCGCAGCGTCTGGCCGAAATCGCCACGGCCCGGGATCCTGCTGGTGATCCCGGGCCGTGGTGCCCACCAGACGTGATTTTTTTGGGGTCCCCGCTGGGGATCACTTTCACCACGCTTCCCGGGAAATTCCCACGGCTAGCCTGGGAAGCGTGGTTGAAAATGACCCCATGTGGATATTGACCGTGGCGAACATCTGGCGGCCGCCAAAGAGACATTCGAGGCACAGTGACCACAGGTGGGTATTCACCGTGGTTCACTGTGATCTTGTAACGTCTGAAAATACCCAATGGGTATTTTCAGACGATACGCGGGCCGTTGGCCCCGTACCGGCACCACCGGCTTCGTTCCCCACCGGGGTCACCCCGTAACGGCACAACAGACGTGCCGGGGGGATCCCGGCGGGGAAAGTGGGAGGGGCCGGGGCCACGCGG
>QEPC01005945.1:853362-863547 GCA_003113815.1 Sphenodon punctatus
GATGTTTTCTATTTATATTTAAGTAAACTTTGCATATATTTTTATAATCCAAAAGTCTCATGTTCCCTTATTATAAATTTATTGTCGTTACAATACTTCCTTTGCTAGCTGGACAACAATGTGAAGTGTAACCTTATAATATTCAATTTGGGAAAAGTGCAGCCCAATTTAGCTTGATTCGTTCAGCTAAGTCACATAGCTCACTTTCCCTTTGTGATTTATAAGAGAAAAACGCAAATCATGACACCCTTCCACCAGCATCACCTCCGGCTTGTCAGGATTCAGCTTCAGGTAGCTCACCCTCATCCAATCCCCCACAGCCGTCAGACACCGAGTAAGCACAGAGACTGCGGGGTCTGGATTTGTTGAAAAAGAGAGGTATAGCTGAGTGTTGTCAGCATATTGGTGGCACCATACGCCAAACCTCCTGATCATCTTGCCGAGAGGCTGCATATATATTTGAACAGGAGGGGGGACAACACCGAACCCTGCGGGACACCACACACGAGGTCTCGGTATGATGATCACCTCGCAGACCCCCTGGGATCATTTTGATGGGGTATGAGGTTTAACCACTAATGGAATAGAAACTTCTCCTGCTGAAGAAGATATTAGATGTTTGAAGTTCTGATCCTGCAACAACGTATACATATACTTAATTTTACGCACCATGCCTCTCAGTTCTATACATAATCCTATTGGGTTCATGCATGCATATGGGTTTGCAGGTTCGGGGCCTGTTAGTAAGCCCATTGACTTAAGTTGATCATAACAGAGCTACCGACAGTATTTTCAGGACAGGACCTCAGTGTCTAACTTTTGAATTTTTAAATATATAACACTATTTTTACATTTTTATAGCATTGTTGATCCAAGAATTTTAAAGCATTTCCATAAATAATGGCTAAGCTTTGCAATGCCCTCTTGTGACAGTATTACTATTACACATTTAGCTGATTGGTAAACAGACATGGAGAGGTTAAATAACCAGCCCAAGGTCATTCAAGATTTTAGTAGTAGAGCTATGGACAGAAATTATGACTGTGTTCTTATAACTAGAAGCTGTATGAAAAATGGGCACTTTTCATACAGACACTCTAACACCAATAAAATGGGTGTTATATTTTATTATACATGTTGCAGGGCACCCATAGAGCACACCTGCAGCCCTGCAACTGTCACAGGGATAGAGGGGGAAAGGGGGATGGGAAAAGGGTACCCATTCACACGTGGACTTTGAGGCCACGCTCTGCAAGGAACTTATAGGGGTGGGGGGACAATGCCCGTCAGGATAGAATGGTAGCCCTATGGATCTCAAAGAGACCATATACGCTGCAGTGTGTGTCGCAGTAGGGGGCGGGCCAATTGCCGAGCCCAAGAACTCGGGATTCTCCTCCTGTGGCGCCTAGCCACGTCGTGGGTGACAGCAACATGTATAATAAAATGTAACAACCATTTTATCGGTGTTAGAGTGTCTGTGTGAAAAGGGCCATAGATCTATTATCAGAAAATAGTCCATTATTTTTGTTTTATTTTGATTTCTACTTGACTGATTGCTTTTAAAAATATATCACAATTATATGTCTTTTAAGAAGGTTATATTACATAGTGCTACTTTCTTTCATCATTGCTTATGGGAACAGAAAGCAATAAAAGTTAGTCTATGTTCTGATGGTTAATTTTTCTAATGTATTTGTGAAATTAATAATGATGAGCTAAACAAGGCAGTGGATGCTCAGTTTCACATTTCTCAAAAGGTAGATGTTCTGAAAGAACTTTCTGACCTTCAGCTTTTGTATTTTTATAAAGCTACAAAGTAGTCTGTTGTGTTTTAGTTCTTAAAGGAGTTGCTTTTGTGACCAGATGACATGGGCATGAAGATTCTATAGATAATGGGGAGTGAAATTAATTAACCATCTCTATGGAAAGTCAAAAGGTGCTGCAACCTATTCTGGCAAATCATGGATAGAGCTACTAAGCAACAGATACACAACTTAGATCTTCAGGTAGAAAAGGTTCCCTTCTATAAAAGTGTTGCTAAATGGATTTGCTTTGAGAAGCAACTGCTTCTGAAGATTTCTTCATAGACTAGAGCCTGCTATCTGGAAAAAGAAATATCATCTAGAGGTGTGCAATTCATTTTCATTTTGTTTAGTTACTAAAATGAGTGAAGTCTCATTCATTTTAGTAACTAGGAAATTAAAACTAATGAATTAGGAAACAAATGAAAATGAAAATGAATGAACTTTTAAAAACAAAAATGAAAGGGTAAACGAAATAAAAGAGGTCCCTTCTGTGCACCCCTACCTTCTGCACACCCCTACTGCCTGCTGCTCCTCTGCCTGCCTTTTGCTGCTTCTGCTGCCCAAATGTGTGTCTCTCTCACAGTGATCTCTGCAGGCTGACACCCTGCCACACTTTAGGGTGCCTGCCTCTGCTGAAGCCCGTGCCTGCTGCTCCTCTTCCACTGCTGCTGCTGAGGCTGCGAGTCTGAGTGATGACTGTGTGTCTCTCTCATATCTTCTCTCTTCCCCCCTCCCCCCGGCATTCTCTGCAAGCTGAAGCCCAAAATACTTTGGACAGCATGTCTCCTTTTCCAGTCCCTGCTGCTTCTCAGTGCCTGCATGCTGCCTACCCGTCTCTGGCTACTTGCCCATGTACTGATTTTAACGTGAAAATCTATCTCATGTTAAATTATCAGTAACATGAGACACGTTTGCAGGTGGACTGCATGCCCATATTACTTTTTCTTGAGCATGTATCCATTATGGAAAATAAGAGATCCATACCCACGTTACCTATTGGGCACGGCAGGGCTGGGGGAGGGGCTGGTTGCTGGGAATTGCTTCCTCTCCCCTGCCTAGTAATTCACCTGGCGGTGGTGGCAGCAGCAACTTCTCTAGCTGGCTCTTCTGCCGGCTCCTCTGGCTGCTTCCCAACCTGCTGCATAGAGCTTCCTAGGGCAGCACAGCAAGATCATTCAGCCACGCAGCCCTGGGAGGCCCCATGCAGCGGGCTGGGAAGTGGCCAGAAGGAGCCATCAGGAGAACCAGCCAGTGAAGTTGCTTCCACTGCCGCAGCAACTGCTACTGCCACTGCTTCCACCGCTGCCAAACTCCCTCCCTGGCTGCCCTCCCTCCTCTTCCCACAAGTCGGGCTGGGTTAGGTGGGTGTAACTCACACACACACACACACACATTCTCCCTCATCTGTGGCCTACTTCTTCTCCCCACCATCCCTCCCTCCCCCACAGCCCTCCCACTTCCTCGTCCCCCCAAGCTAACCTTAGTTTAATTAAATTTGAATGTACACGTTCATATTTAATGTTAGTTTCTACTCACGTGAATGACAGGGCTGGATTTACCAGCCCTGTCATCTGTGATGAACATAACATTAGTTTCCCTACTGAATGAGGAATGATGTTTTCCCACGTTACAGACAGGAATTAATGTTCGTTTGTGCAACGTGGGCAAGCAGCCTGTCTGACATTCTGCTTCCTGGGGCATTCTATGCCACTTGAAGCCTTGTTAGACTTGGGGCACCACTGTCCCCTCCTATGCTAGTGCCTTGAGTGCTAGTGCCCGCTGCCTGCCAGTGTCTACTCTGTCCTCTGCCTGCCTGCCAGTCTGTCTCTGATTTCTGCTCCCCTGGGGCAGTCTGTGCAAGTTTGGGGGAAGGGAAAGTGTCATGGAAGGAAAGTAAAACCACTATTTAAAGACATGGAAGCCCTGCTATTTCAATGCGTTATATAAATGTTTAATAATAATAGTGGGGAAGATTGCCAGAACGAGAGCAGTTCCTTCAGTTTCATGAAAGTGAAGCAGTTACTGTGGTTTAACTGCTCGTCTGAATGCCACCAAAGGGTGAAAACAGACATGGTGCTGGCCATTCAGTGAACATCTGCTTGCCTGCTACTGCCCCAGGGTGAGTAGCCGGCTGGCCCAGAATGTGTCCCCCAGATTATCCCATGCGCACATCCCAGGCTAAGAGCCACCCACGCATGCTGACCTGGACCACAGCGGGCCAATGCATTTGTTTGACCTCACCATCCCCACTGCGGGGCAGAGGCCGCCATGACTGACCATCATGGCAGGGGAGGAGTGCTGGGAGCAGGGTGAGGGCAGCAAAGCTCTCTGGCCACAGGCATGCTTGGACATTACCCCTCCCTGACCCGGAGACTGGTGGCTGCTGTTTCCTGCTCCAGGCTATGGAACCACATGAATGTTTTCAGGCTTTCAGAATGCACCTCTTCAAAGCCCCACATCTCCAGCCGCTGCCGCTGCTGACAACAGGGAGCACGTGACTTCCGGCAGCGCAGGGAGCATGTAAACACTCCTGGAGCAGCTTTTCTCTGAACGCGGGACTCAGGAGGCACTTTTAAGCCCCTCATTTAAAAGCAGCCTAATAGTCTATAATAATAATAATGCAAATAGGTGCAAATAGAATAATAGTCTATCATAAGAATGCAAATAGAGTAAGTAAGTAAGTAATTTATTATTAAACGTTGTGGCCGCATGGCCATTACAACAAAAAACAGAAAACAGAAAATAGCCCAACACTACAAGACTACCAGCTTGCATGATGCACAATGCAGAGCGCAATTGTAAATTAAAAATATTCAAAATAAACAAACAATGTGACTTATGCCATGATACCAGAATTATGCCATGCTACGTGTGACTACCCCATAGATAAAACACAAGACAGATATATGTCAATGTTTAATTATATAATTATATACCTATATGACTGGTGCCACACCCTACCCCAAACTAATACCAGTTATCCCTAATGGAACCACGGACACCCACCCTACCCCCAACCCCCTAAGACTTAAGCGTTCCTATGGACATTCTCTATTCTTAGGGCAAAAATAGCCACTTGTTTTGTTCTTGCGGAATCAAAATCCCCAAGCAGATAGATCAACTGTTGAATTTTAGGGTGAGCGGGATCCCAACCAATAGCAGTTCGCAAATAATTGTGGTATGAATCATATAAGGGGCAAGAAATTAGGTAATGGTACAAATCCTCAATCCCCTCACTACAAGGGCATATCTGCTCAGCATAAGGGATACCCAGATATCTCCCTGACAGAACTGCCGTCCTCATTGATTGAAATCTTAGGCTAGTAAATGCATGTCTGAGTCTTGAGTCAGTAAGGGAGTGAATATATGAAGCCCCCCCCTTGAGATGGCACCAAATATTTATAAAAGGGAGAAGCAGTGGCTCCCGCAGCTGAGACTCTCAGTTGTTGCCTATCCATATCACAGACTTGTTGTTTTATGAGCCTGGTAATTTGGGAGCTGGAATGTCCCTGTAAAAAAAGATCTGAAAAACCCAGAGAAGCAAGGCAGGCTTTCGCTGCAGCCCAACATGAATCAATCCCCCAGGCAAGATCATTTTGCTTCTCCTTCAGGACTAAAGTCAATAGGGAGCAAACTGGAGCATCCCTAATCTTAGCCCAGAATTTCAATAGGCGTATTTCTGCAAATGTGAATAGAATAATCATCTAGAATAATAATCTACTGCATTTTAAAAAATTTTATTATCCTCTGTACCACGTTCCTAGATATCATTTTAACTACTTTGGCCCTTTTCACACGAGACCCCCCACACCCTCCACCCATCTGTGTGACTGGGTGGGTGGGGGTGTGTGTGTCCGTGTGACAGCCGGTGGGGGGTGGCTGTGGGTGCATGTGCGCTCCTGTGCTCCACCCATCTCCACTGATCCCTCACACACGGAGGCATTGGACAAAACAGAGGTGCCTCCGTGCGTGGAGGTGGGTGGAGATGGGTGTGCATCCGTGTGACGGACCACACATGTGCTACACACCCACTGCGGCACACACCCATCCCCCCGCACCTCGGCTCCTCCCAGCCCGTTTGAAAAGGACCTTTGTCTCCCTCTCTGTAACTGACTGTCAGCTGAATACTCAACCTTTGTTACTCAGTAACAGCTATACTGTGAACACAGTTGCTTTGATATGCATATTCCCTTCACCTTATAAGCTGTTTCCCACTATACCCTCAACAGATATGTTTGTCCTTTCTGTAGGTAGTAGTAAACTACCTATTGTTTCTTTGTCTCCTACACCAATATATAATTTTACAGCTGTTTCTAAATGTTTTCTACATCTCGCCCTTTACCCCCTCCCACCTGCTACCTTGTCCTATCCATTCCCCTCTATTCNGCCTGCCAGTCTGTCTCTGATTTCTGCTCCCCTGGGGCAGTCTGTGCAAGTTTGGGGGAAGGGAAAGTGTCATGGAAGGAAAGTAAAACCACTATTTAAAGACATGGAAGCCCTGCTATTTCAATGCGTTATATAAATGTTTAATAATAATAGTGGGGAAGATTGCCAGAACGAGAGCAGTTCCTTCAGTTTCATGAAAGTGAAGCAGTTACTGTGGTTTAACTGCTCGTCTGAATGCAACAAAAGGGTGAAAACAGAAATGGTGCTGGCCATTCAGTGAACATCTGCTTGCCTGCTACTGCCCCAGGGTGAGTAGCCGGCTGGCCCAGAATGTGTCCCCCAGATTATCCCATGCGCACATCCCAGGCTAAGAGCCACCCACGCATGCTGACCTGGACCACAGCGGGCCAATGCATTTGTTTGACCTCACCATCCCCACTGCGGGGCAGAGGCCGCCATGACTGACCATCATGGCAGGGGAGGAGTGCTGGGAGCAGGGTGAGGGCAGCAAAGCTCTCTGGCCACAGGCATGATTGGACATTACCCCTCCCTGACCCGGAGACTGGTGGCTGCTGTTTCCTGCTCCAGGCTATGGAACCACATGAATGTTTTCAGGCTTTCAGAATGCACCTCTTCAAAGCCCCACATCTCCAGCCGCTGCCGCTGCTGACAACAGGGAGCACGTGACTTCCGGCAGCGCAGGGAGCATGTAAACACTCCTGGAGCAGCTTTTCTCTGAACGCGGGACTCAGGAGGCACTTTTAAGCCCCTCATTTAAAAGCAGCCTAATAGTCTATAATAATAATAATGCAAATAGGTGCAAATAGAATAATAGTCTATCATAAGAATGCAAATAGAGTAAGTAAGTAAGTAATTTATTATTAAACGTTGTGGCCGCATGGCCATTACAACAAAAAACAGAAAACAGAAAATAGCCCAACACTACAAGACTACCAGCTTGCATGATGCACAATGCAGAGCGCAATTGTAAATTAAAAATATTCAAAATAAACAAACAATGTGACTTATGCCATGATACCAGAATTATGCCATGCTACGTGTGACTACCCCATAGATAAAACACAAGACAGATATATGTCAATGTTTAATTATATAATTATATACCTATATGACTGGTGCCACACCCTACCCCAAACTAATACCAGTTATCCCTAATGGAACCACGGACACCCACCCTACCCCCAACCCCCTAAGACTTAAGCGTTCCTATGGACATTCTCTATTCTTAGGGCAAAAATAGCCACTTGTTTTGTTCTTGCGGAATCAAAATCCCCAAGCAGATAGATCAACTGTTGAATTTTAGGGTGAGCGGGATCCCAACCAATAGCAGTTCGCAAATAATTGTGGTATGAATCATATAAGGGGCAAGAAATTAGGTAATGGTACAAATCCTCAATCCCCTCACTACAAGGGCATATCTGCTCAGCATAAGGGATACCCAGATATCTCCCTGACAGAACTGCCGTCCTCATTGATTGAAATCTTAGGCTAGTAAATGCATGTCTGAGTCTTGAGTCAGTAAGGGAGTGAATATATGAAGCCCCCCCCTTGAGATGGCACCAAATATTTATAAAAGGGAGAAGCAGTGGCTCCCGCAGCTGAGACTCTCAGTTGTTGCCTATCCATATCACAGACTTGTTGTTTTATGAGCCTGGTAATTTGGGAGCTGGAATGTCCCTGTAAAAAAAGATCTGAAAAACCCAGAGAAGCAAGGCAGGCTTTCGCTGCAGCCCAACATGAATCAATCCCCCAGGCAAGATCATTTTGCTTCTCCTTCAGGACTAAAGTCAATAGGGAGCAAACTGGAGCATCCCTAATCTTAGCCCAGAATTTCAATAGGCGTATTTCTGCAAATGTGAATAGAATAATCATCTAGAATAATAATCTACTGCATTTTAAAAAATTTTATTATCCTCTGTACCACGTTCCTAGATATCATTTTAACTACTTTGGCCCTTTTCACACGAGACCCCCCACACCCTCCACCCATCTGTGTGACTGGGTGGGTGGGGGTGTGTGTGTCCGTGTGACAGCCGGTGGGGGGTGGCTGTGGGTGCATGTGCGCTCCTGTGCTCCACCCATCTCCACTGATCCCTCACACACGGAGGCATTGGACAAAACAGAGGTGCCTCCGTGCGTGGAGGTGGGTGGAGATGGGTGTGCATCCGTGTGACGGACCACACATGTGCTACACACCCACTGCGGCACACACCCATCCCCCCGCACCTCGGCTCCTCCCAGCCCGTTTGAAAAGGACCTTTGTCTCCCTCTCTGTAACTGACTGTCAGCTGAATACTCAACCTTTGTTACTCAGTAACAGCTATACTGTGAACACAGTTGCTTTGATATGCATATTCCCTTCACCTTATAAGCTGTTTCCCACTATACCCTCAACAGATATGTTTGTCCTTTCTGTAGGTAGTAGTAAACTACCTATTGTTTCTTTGTCTCCTACACCAATATATAATTTTACAGCTGTTTCTAAATGTTTTCTACATCTCGCCCTTTACCCCCTCCCACCTGCTACCTTGTCCTATCCATTCCCCTCTATTCCATGCCACCCCATATATACCTGCCCCACATTTGCTCTTTATATGAATTTATATATTTCTATTGGCTACGCTACATGCCTGAGGAAGGACTCTGTGTGGCCCAAAAGCTTGCTTATTTCCACCAACAACAGTTGGTCCAATAAAAGAAATAATTTAACCACTTTGTCTCTCTGTCTGATCCTCCTAAGTCATTTGGGAAGGGCAGGGTAAACATTTAAATAAATAAATAAATAAATAAATAAATAAAAATAAGTGATTCTGGTAACGCTTGAAATCCTGAATCTCAAAATAGGACACAGGATGAACACAGTAAAGTTAGAAAGAGCATTGTAGGCAGGGGCTAAAGGGAAAAAGGTGCTGACTGTACCTTCCTGCATTTTTTTTATACATGAAGGTACATAAAAATGCTAGTTGTGATTAAATTATCTTCATGCTAATATGTCATTTAAGATTTAACATAGATACAATAGACAGTTCTACGTTCCGCCATCATAGCATCTGCAAAGTCTCGTCCAGTGGAGTAGTTCCAGGTGGTGAGAGGCCTAATTGATCCGACCTGTCTCCACCAGGAAATGGAGTCATGTAATGTGACATTTTTATTAATTTCTTTGCAGACAAAATTACTCGTATTCACCACGAATTGGGTGACTACAGGATCAGAGTTTGGAGTTATGGAAGCTCAGTCTTGTCCTATTTATTTATTTATTTATTTAAAACTTATATCCCGCCCCTCCAAAGGCAGCCCGGGGCGGCGAACAACACAAAATAAATTTAACAATAAAACATTTTAAAATAAATCAACAAATTTTAAAACAAATCATAAAAACTCACCCTCCCTCCCAAACCCTACCCTCCCACCCTACACACACCCCTCGCCAAAAGCCTAGTGGAACAGCCAGGTCTTCCACAAATGTCGAAAAGACAGGAGGGTGGGGGTCAACTGAGCCTCCTCCGGGAGTGAATTCCACAGCACAGGGGCAGCCACTGAAAAAGATTTCACATCAGTGGCCACCCGTCTTGCCCAGAGAACCTCCAAAAAGGCCCCCATGGATGGTCTCAGGGGTCACACAGTCACATAGGCAGGGCCCCGATTCTTCCGCGGAATTTTTAAAAAAATTCCGCGGGAGTCAGGGGCCAATTCTGCGCCTCGGCGCGATTTACCATGGGGGGGGGGCTTGGTTTGCCTCCTCCTCCCCCCGCACTGGTAAACCCTCAGGGCCTCCACTCCCCAGCTGCCGGGGCTTGCCCTCCCCAGCTGCTGGGGCGGGCTTGACTCCCACCCCCACCCCCCCAAAAAAACCCCAAAGGATTTGCTTACCAGGGATGGCAGCAGCAGCTGCTCCGTCCAGCGTGCTCTTTTCCTGCTCGCACTTCCTGGCCCCTCCCGACGGGGCTCTCAGGGCGACGCAGCCGGATGACGT
>QEPC01005945.1:867356-885356 GCA_003113815.1 Sphenodon punctatus
GCAACGGAGGGGGAACGGGCACTGGGAGTGGTGGAACATGTGGGAGAAGGTAAACGGAAGGGACAGGGGCAACTGGAGGGTGGGAGGAGGATGGGAGGTGGGCGGGACATGGGGGTAGGGAGAGGGGAACCCCAACGCCACACTCCCATGGCCGTTCCCACACAGGACCGATACCACCGCCGTGGGCGGCAGAGGCGGAGGGGAAGCAGCACCAGCAGCAGCAGCGGGTGGAGTGAAGTGAGCGGGGGGGCCACCAATGGGCCAGCAGATGGTGGTGGCCCAAGGGGTAGCAGATCGACTCGCACACACGGCTCCCAGGGGACCCCCGGGACCAGTGGCCACAGCTGGCAGGCGGGGACCGAGGGTGACCATGAGGGAACAGGGGAGGGGTAGCGGGTCACAGGTGCGTGGAAGGAAGGGAGGGGACCTGACCACCCAAGGGGAAGGGGGAGGGATGGGCAGGCATCCCAAGCCATGCCCCAGCACCGTTCCGGGAGGGCATACGTGCAGCTACTGGCTGCCCAACCGAGCTAACCAAACCCATATCCTGCAGATCTGCTGCCCTGGCAGCCGGCCTGACCCCAAGAGGGACCAGTACCGGCGGCCCAGAGGATGCGGGGATACAAGGCATGTGTGCGCCGCCGGCAGGAGGACCTGGTAGAGGAGATCATGAGGACCAGCACGGACCAAGGGGAGGTGATGATCACCTCCATTGACAGGATGGAGGCGGCCACCGGCAGGGCCATGGAACAGGTGAAGGGATGGAACAGGCACCTCCTACCTGAGATGTGGAAGGAGAGGCGGCTTCAGAGATGGGACCACACATGCCAGATGGCGGCGATACAGCGGTTGATGGACACCATCGACCGCCGGGCCACTGAGCACTCCCGGAAGCTGAACCAGTCCCTAGAGATCGACACCTTGCTGCTGCTACATGCAGGCATGATGAGTGCCTACATCATGGCAGCAGCATCCCCCGGGTCCCACACCCACCTGCCATCCCACCACCAGTGCCCATCCCTCAGCAGCAGCAGCAGCCCTGACCACAGGGCCCATGTATCTGCCTCCCCATCCCCCTGGGGCTGAGACAGCAACAGCCACCCCGCCAGGTGCAGCAGCAGCAGCCAGTTCTGGGCCCAGACCAGCCCCCAGCAGTGGCCACAGAGGAGAGCCAGGAGGCCACGTAGAGCCAGGAAGCAATGGAGGGGGACACCAGTGCGGGCAAGGGCGGCTTGCAGACCATGGAGCAGCCCGCACAGTGATGGAGAGAGGTCGCCCCAGGAAGCTGGAGGGACCGGAGGGCAGGGGTAAGGGGATGGGGAAGTAGGGCATGGGGATCACTGTACATACAATAAAGACACCTTTATTTACTGTAACCATCATGTCCATCATTCATTGATACACACACCGGGGACCCCAAGCTCAGGGTTTGTGGCTATGGCACTCCCGGCCATTGCCATGGCAGGGTCCTGCCCCACGGACCCCGGAACCTCAGGCCTGGGGCAACCATGCTATGTGCCTCGTATGTGCTGCTCAGATCCACTTAGCATAATGGTACTGCCTGAGATCCGCTACGTTCACATACAGCAGAACGGGGCCAGCTGGCCACTGTGGTCTGGGATACCCAAGGGCCGCTCCATCGGTCTCACAGATGTTGTACAACATGCAGCAGGTACCGATTACTAGGGCAGAGGTCTCCACCACGACGTCCAGGTGCGTGACCAGGCACCTCCATCTCTGCTTGAGGGCACCAAAGGCCCTCTCGACCATGGTCCTCGCGGTGCACAGCCGGGTGTTGTACAGGGCCTCCATCTGGTTCTGGGCCACCGGATGGGCCTTTCTGAGCCATCGGAGCAGTGGATAGGCCGGGTCCCCGATGATGTAGGGGGGCATCAACACCCCCTTGATCCGGGTCATCCGCATGTTGACAAAATCCCCCCTGTACATCTGTGCGAAGAGGGGGGAGATGGTGAGGATCCGGGCATCATGGCTGCAGCCAGAGTGGCCTGTGAAGATGTCAGTGAGCCAGCCCCTGTGATCGACAATGGCCTGGAGCTGTAACAAGTCATAACCATGCCTGCTGATGTACTTGGCCACATCATCGTGGGGGGGCGGAGTGTGACGAAACGCAGTATGGGGCGCTCTACAGCAAAGCCACCCGCCTTAATAGGTTATGTCTAAAAATCACTGCCACCACCAGGAACCCGGAAACTAAAGGGATTCACACCTTCCCGGATATGTGAACCCCAGTCCAGCTCTGGCTTTTTGCCCACGGCTCCCACGGTACCCCTCTTGCTGAGGTCAGTCACCCTAGAGTCGCTCTCCGTAGGCAGGCCTACTGAAACCTATGTGTCTTGCCAGGACTTCCCTTCGTGGGTACAAATCCTTCTAACCTTTAAAGGTACCAGAGGCTTTTTCTTTCCAGCCACTGGTCTTTTCAGTCAGGCACAGATACTCCCGTTTTACAAAGCAAAAAAGATACTTTATTGGCCAAAAGCATGGAAACAGATTTGGCAACAAGACTAAGGTAAAAGGCTTTGGATAAACAGGGAAGCAAACTTAAAATAGAGTCTCAGATCTTGGGGATCAGGTGTCCCCTGGTTTGGGTAGCTGCCTCCTAGGACTGAGGGTAGAAAAGCTGTTGCTGGTACTCACAGACTCCTTTTCATCACCTGTGCAGGTAGAAACAAGTGAGACACATGTCTAGCTGACTCCCTGCCAGCAGCATGTTGCAGTTTCCAAAGAGAAAGTCAGAGAGAGAGAGGAAGGGGTGTGTCCTCGCTTTTTAAGCTCGACCCCTCCTCCCCTTTGGGAGTCGCCCCCAGGTAGAGGTTTCTCCAATCCAGGTGAACTGCCTGAGCCCTCTGACCTCTGAAGTCACCTAGGGGAGACATCATGGCATTTACCTTGAAATACTGAGCACGCCTAGAAGACCCGTCCTGTGACCTTGCATTTGTCCAGGCCTTGGGGGTGGGGGGGTGATAGGGTGTAACCGAGTGTTTGTCTAGGGGACTCTGGTATGGAAACAGGGGAATTTTGCCACACGGAGGATCTCCACATGGGTGCCATCAATTGCGCCCACGCAGTTGGGGAACCCAGTAGCCTCGAAGCCGACTATCACAGCCCCCTGATCCACAAGCTGGATCCCGCGGTCAAGGAGGACCACCTCCACAGCCTCACAGAAGGCGCAGATGATGCCGGTGACGGTTGTGAGGCCCACTCCGAAGTGTTGAGCCACAGAACGGCAGGAATCCGGGGTGGCCAGGGCCCAGACAGCTATGGCCACCTGCTGCACAACTGGGATAGGGGAGCGCATGGAGGTGTGCATCTGCTCCAGCCAGGGCCGCAGAACCTCTGCCAGGCACAGGAGGGTATGCCAGTCCATCCGGTAGTGTACCATCCAAGCAGCATCATCCCATCGAGTCAGGGCCCCCTCACACCATTGCTGGGCCCTGGTCACGGTCCAGAGGCACCTGTCGATGGGCATAGCAAGCCTGACAGCATTGAAGAGGGCCACCCTCCTCCCGTAGTGGCATGCAGCTGCTTGCCTGAGGGCAGTCAGATGGGTGCGTGCAATCAGCAGGGCCCTGAAGTAGTACATCCCAGAGAGCCGGTGCGCCGTGCGCATAACCTCGATGCGGCAGCGCCTGTGGTGGGCGAGCAGGCCGGTTGTAGCGACCTGGGCCAGGCATGCATGCACCTCTGAGTACATCTCAAGCAGCTCCGTGTTGACCTGCTGGAGCTCAGTGTGCTGGCGGTACCATTCAGCTATGATCTCCAGTAGGAGCCAACAGGCAACCCGCTGGTTCGCATCCATGTCAGGTACCTGCGAGGGCCTTAGCTGATAGGTGCCCCAGGATTGCCAGGTGGTGTCAGCAACACTGCTCGGCGGGATGTTCATGCTGCTGTGATGCAGGTTGGGGCTCACTGGGGCCAGCACATGCCCATGTGCCACTGGCTGTCCGTTGGGCCCTGTACCCAGGTGCTGTGCCAATTGGTTGTGGCCTGTGCATTACTGGGTGCTCCTGGTGGCACGGGGCCACTCACCCATACCAGGAGGCTCTGCCTGTAGGTTCTGTGCCCCCTGGTGCCGCTCGCTAATGACTATTGGGGTGTTGGGTGCTCGGGTGCATGGGAGGGGGGAGGGCTGTGCCCCTGGCAAGTAGGTGGTGTAACAGTGCCTTGGAGGGTGAATGTATGTTGTGTGCGTATCACTGCTCTCCGTGTGTAGGCTGTCTCTGGCCTTGGGTTCCTGCAGCTGTGCTGTGTCCGCTCCCCACGCATTGCTTCCCTGCCGTCCCATTGTGCTGCCCTTACCCTTATCGTGTGGCCTTGAAGCTCCCCTGGTTGCTTCCCCTGCCTACCATGTTTTGAGGGGCCCCACTGTCGCTGATTATCAGACCCTCTGCCAGCTGCACCATGGCCAATGCTGCTGCAGCAGAGCTCTCACTCAGCAG
Organism: Sphenodon punctatus; assembly: GCA_003113815.1. Classification (NCBI taxonomy): domain Eukaryota; kingdom Metazoa; phylum Chordata; class Lepidosauria; order Sphenodontia; family Sphenodontidae; genus Sphenodon; species Sphenodon punctatus. Next base: position 871,814 of record QEPC01005945.1, read on the forward strand.
TTTCGCGGCCAGTCCGTGTTGCTGGATCTACAGGGAGACCATGGCTCTAGCTGATCTGTGGCATTCCTCAGGCATTCAACTGTTCCTTGCCTCCCCGACTACCCTCCCAGATGCCTATCGGTGTCTGAGCTCAAACCTCCGCCACTTTGGATATGTGGCTACCGGTTGTGAGTGCCCGTCCCTTTCCGGATGGGCGCATTCCGGAGCTGAGGGGGTCGCTGGTGTCGTGGTTTGCTCCTGAGATGGTGTCAGCTCTAACTGTCTGTGCCTTGTCTGGCTTCCAGACCTGTCTGGCGGAGGAGGGCCCTGCCCTGACTGTGTCCTACTTCTGCTGTATCCTAGGTGCCCGTGGCTACCAATGTTCCCGTGGGGCATCATACTACCGCCTGTTGGAGCTTGGACAGCTGTCGTAGCCCCCTGCTGCTGACTATGCCTTGCCTGATCCCACCGGACCCGAGCTGCTAGCACTGTTGGAGGTGTGGTCCCATGCCGATGTTCAGGTTGGGCTCACCGGTCCCAATCCTTTTGAGGCCTACTATCTTGTTGTGCACCACTTGGCACGGATGGGCTATCGCCGGGGAATGTTGCAGTGACCCCACTCCATTCATCTGTTGGGCCACCCTGTCCCACCCCCCTTCATTACCCCATGCAGCTGGCTCCCCCCTGAGTCATCTGTGTCCTGCCTATCACCTCCGCCGGGTGGTCCCTGCACCTCCTGTTCTGTGACCTGCTACAACGTTCCCATTGTGGACCCGCTGCTGTCCTGGCTCGATCTACTCCCCCGTTCTACTCGGCTGTGCCAGGTTTCCTGCACCACAGGGCCACCTGTGTGGCACCACTACACCATCTGTACCCTTGGGGTTCAGTTCCGTGACCCTCCCCCCCAGTCTGCTGTTAGTAGCTATCTGACACCTGTACTAGGGATCCCTATGGACCTTTGCACCCCTTGCTCAGCTGGCTCCCTGCTAGTGTCTGTGCTCAGCCCCCACCCCCACCCCCGTAATGCCTACGTGACCCTTTGTGACTGGGGATCCCTTGCTCGCGCCACCCGGCATCCCCTTGTTGTGGGGGGGCACCATCGGCTGTCCACAACATGGGGCTCGTTTCCCTCGCTGGCTGTGCATTACCATCCGGGACCAGTTGTCTTGCCGTTGGGACCTGCCTCTGCCCTCCTCACTGTCTTCCTTGGATCAGTGGCTCATCCCCTGTGACCCTGCTCTGTCACCGTGCGGACCCGTCTGTTCAGCGGCCTGTGTTGCTGTTGGGTGCCTCATGGTGCCTGGGGTGTTGGGTGCCAGCCCCCATATCCCACTCTGTTCCAGCCCCGGCCCCCTCCTGTTTTGTTGCCCATTGTTGGACTCAGCCCTGCCCCCATGTCCTTGCCGCTGTCTGTTGGACTGGCCGGTGTGGTGTTCCCCATCCCCATCTTGTGTGCCCCTGTGTGTCTCCCCCTTGCTGCCTTTCCCTTTCGGCTGTGCATGTTCTTGGCAGCGTGAGTGTGGTTTGTGTTCAGCTCTGTCCATGGCTTCCTTCTCCCTGTTGCGTGTTTGCAGCTCTGCCGTTCACCTCCCGCTCCCTTCCTGTTTCCCTCGCCTGGGCAGTGCCTTGTGGCGCTTTTGGCTTCGTTTGCCCTCGGTCAGCCATGTTTGCGTCCTGCCCCACCCTGGTGGCTTCTGGGGGTTCTTGCCACGATCCAGGATTGGTGTCACGTCTGTTGCACTATTCTGGATCACGGCCTGCCTGGCTGTTTCCTTACCGTGATCCCACTCCCGTCATGATTGTTTGGGGTCTGTCGGAACCACGGATCAGGGTTAGGCGGCTAGCCACAGTTGGGAATCCACTGTGGCGACCCGGGAGCGCGTTACATCTGAAATTACCCTTTGCTACATGCCTTAGGAAGGGCCCTGTGTGGCCTGAAAGCTTCCTTATTTTCACCAACAGCAGTTAGTCCAATAAAAGATATCATTCAAACCACTTTGTCTCCCTTTCTGTCACTTGGGACCAACATGGCAGCCACACACTCTCTCTGGTTTTATCTGTTTGTAAGCCATCCTGAGCCGTTCAGGAAGGGAGGGGTAAAAATTGGGGAAATAAATAAATCAGCAAAATTCATGATAAAGTTATTTCTTTTATGAAACAAATGTGTGAATTTTATTTACAGCTGTGAAAACAAACAAATATTTCCTCTTCTTCCCATGGTATGTTGCGGTGGTATTTACAGACCGAATGAGTCAGTTATTGCTTTTAGCTATTATTGATCTTTAAAATTGATTTCTAGCAACCTAAAAAACTATACTTGTCATAGTTAGCTTTGCTTGTACCCGCTGTCCTAAGGCTTGGCAACTGTTTTTTTGATTTTTTGTTGTTGTTGTTTGTCGTCTGAAAGTGAAAGAGAACACAGAGTCCTTAGATGAGTCCCTTTGGGGCTCATAGGCTCTCCTTTCGAGTGACCTTCATCCTTGCTGGTGCTGGCCAAAAACTGAGTTAGACATGAGCACCTGGACTCGACAAGTTGGGCATGTCTGTCTTGTTGAAAGCCATTTTTCAATGCACTGTTGGAGGAAAAAAAATATGAGAATGAGAAAGTTAGCAATCCAAATTAGTTACACAGCAACCAATTTAATCAGTCAGAAACTTCGGAAGATTTGGCTGAGAAATTTCTATACTAGATTCAAAGTTTTGATATAAATGTTTTAAAGCATTAAAGTGAAGAATAAAATCCTGGGTGTCGTTAATGGACTATTAATTCATTAAACAACTTCAATCAGGGTGAAAAAGGGTCCAACATTAGCTCTTCAGAAATGTAAAATCTCTTATTCTTTCTCGATTTTGTTTTTAAACTTTTATGTTTAATTAATTTAGTGCTAGATTGACACCTTTTGAGAATAAAGTCTTGTATTTCTCCTAGAGTAGGAATACTAAGCAGTGGCAAGCAGAGTAGGCTTTCCTGATGCTGCTTCCCAGCATGCCTGAATCATGGGGTGGTCCCTCAGGCCCTTCATGACTGCAAGAAGGGCCATTTTCGCATGGACATCCCCCCCTCACCCATGTGTACTGGAGGTTGGGCAGTGGGGGGGGGGGCATCTGTGTAATTGTCACAGCAGGTGGGTGGGGGTGGGGGTGTCCCATACTCTACCCATCTCCACCCATCATCCATGCATGGAGCAACGGGCGTCAATAGTGGATGCTCGGTGTGTGGAGATGGGTGGAGGTGAGTGGGTGTCCATGGGATGGGCCACCCATGCACCACCCACCCACCGCCACCTCCACCCATCCCCCCACACACTTGCATCCATTAGAAAAAGGTCAAGGATGTGGAGAGCAACATGTGTGCTGCTAGATGCGAGGGAGCACTCATAGCTCAGCCAGCAGCATCCCTGGATTCTTACTGGCTGCTGCACCCAGTAAGAAGCCCTGATCCTGTGCTGGACCTAGACATGATTCTGCAAGTACTGATGGGCCCGAGAGTTCTGACACCAAGAAACAAGTGGGAGCACACGGGTGGTCTGGGAGCACAGTAAGAAAGTGCTCACAGACCACCAGTGTGCTCCCACTTATTTCTTGGTGTCAGGACTCTCGGGTCCATAATTACTTACAGAATCATGTCTAGGTCCAGCACAGGGTCAGGTCTCAATCCAAGCAAGGGGCAAGGCACCCAGGGGAAGTCCAGAAAAGAAGGCCACAGTTCCAGGATAGGAAAACTCAGAGCTAGAACAGGAACACGAGGTTTATGGGGAAAGCACAGAAATGTTGCCAGACAGAAATGTTGCTCCAGCCAGGGCCACACACCCCAACTTCCTAATTGGCTACCTGCTGCCAGTGTATAAAGCTGGCTTGCAGCAACAGGAAGCTGGGTGGAGTCCTTGTGGCCTGCCTTGCTGTTAAGCCCTCTGCTCTGATCTGCTCACCCTCTGCCCTGAACCCCTGGTACAGGTAAGGGGGGGTGGGGGTATACACAACATAACAGAAAACGCTACAAGAATTATCATCCATGGGCTAATTAGCAGTGTTCAAGGGTCTGGACCTCAAGCTGGTGACGGTGCAGAGGGTGACCATACTGGAGCAAAGCCACACTATTGCTTCTGAGTCTACATGAGGTAACGGTGATGTCTGAAAGCACCTATAAGAGCAGTGGGGTACCTCAGGCCCTGGGGCCAAATGCGACCCATGGTTAGTTTTTATTTGACCCCTTTTGAGTTCCTGGATCTAGCCCCTGGATTCAGTTCCTGCCCACTAGCACTGAAAGACTGAACTCATGGGGGGGAAAGCAGAGATGAGGACATGTACACAAGGATAGGAGACAGATCCATGATCCGGACCCTTCTCTTCCTGAGGATGCCCCCGCACCCAACTTCTGTGCGGCTCTTGGAGCTTGTACTAATTTTCAAAATGGCCCTTGGGAGGGAAAAGGCTCCCCACCCCTGACCACGACTGGAGGCAGAGACACTAGCCTAGGTAAGAGAAGGATTAGAGCAAGTGACCACTGCAGAAGTCACTGCTAGTGACCCCCAGGCCACTCTCTTCTAAGCCCTTTGGTACTTCAGGCTTAGTCAAAGTCAAATGATGATGCTGAGGGTCAGACATGGAATCCCTCTGATGAAGTAAACATGGCCTCAGATTTCTCATAGTACCTCTTTGTGAAAAACATGCATGCAGTGCAGTTCTCTGATACCGCCAATGTTGAGATCGTCATGACAAATAACACATGGATTCTCATCTTCATCCTTTAAAGGAAAAGAAATCGTCACTGATAGGATGATTGCAATACAAAACTACCTGTTGTCAAGCAACAGGATGTTAACAGACTAATTTACAAATTAACAGTTTTAACATAGGATGCTGACTTACCTTGTAGCTGAGATGTGTATACCATTGCCACAGGACTGGATTTATCAGACACACAAACACACAAATTTAGAATTAAATGGCCTGATCCCTAGTGATAGCTGAAGAGCACTTGAATCATCTGGAAAGGTGAGATCCCCCTGCCCACCAGCACAGGTGACATGTGTCAGCTGGCTCAGACTTCAAAAAGTGCACACCCTTTTTTGGACCGCAGCCCTAGTGCCATTTGATGAATGGTTGTCATAGAAACCACTATGTCTCCTCTATGCCACCTGAAAAATGTAATAGATGGGTGATCTTCTGGGGACTGGTATCTATCACATTTGGAACCATTCAATTTAATTGGTATGCTGCTCACAGAGAGCAAGCAGATATCACTCAGGACTTGTTATGTAGATCTGTGAGATGAATTATCCCTAAGTCCCCAAATCCTGTGCTCAGCATACAGCATAAATAACTTAGATGAGCATTGGGAAAGTGCATGGGGGCAGGGAGGAAGAGAGATCCTGAACTCATGGGCAAAAGTAACTAATGTTTTTACCCTAGAATGGTCTAATAGGGAGGAAAAAATAGTGTCATCTATCCCACATGGGGAAAATTAAAAAATCTTGATAAAGCATTGGTACAGGACAGCATGTGTGGTATACATATTATTATTATTATTATTATTATTATTATTATTATTAATAACATTTATATAGCGCCAGTCGTGTGACCTGGTGCTGTACAGAACATAGAAATAGATGCGGTCCCTGCCTGTGGCTTACAATCTAAAAGACAAGGAGGGGGAGACAGGGAGAGGGGACAGTGGGAGAGACAGGGGAGAAGACAAACAAACATTCAGGCGGATGTGAACTCTCAGGTGCATAACTTGGGAGTTCCATGAGCGTGCCCCCAGATGACCGCAGGGGCTGCCCAGGGGGTGAGGTGATCACTCAGATAGGCAGGGCCCAGGCTGTGAAGGGCATTAAAGGTCAACACCAGCACCTTGAATTGGGCCCAGAAGACAATAGACAGCCAGTGCAGTGCTCGGAGCACAGGTGTTATGTACTCCCTGCAGCCCACCCCAGTTGAGAAATGGGCCGCTGCATTCTGCACCAGCTGCAGCTTTGTCTTGTCTCACTAAGGCCTTGTATATACTAGGAAAATGCATTGTATTAGAAAACAAGTTAACTTACCCATTCATCAAGTGTGGTGTTAAGCACAGATTTTTTCCTAAATATGGATAAGGACAGTCATGTTTGAAAATGTGTTGCTTACTGGTGGTTAACCCCTGGATTCACCTTTTACATATTCTTATGTCTTCCTGGTAATTCCCTGTATGGCCCTGCAACCAAGACAGAGCTGAGGGAAGTTGTGTTGCAAAGGGGTGATGCTGGGACTGTGCAATTTGCTTCATTTGTATTAGTTACTAAAGAGTCCCATTTGTTTTAGTAACTAACGTTTCAAAAATAAATAAATAAGCAAATGAAATACATTTCTTTCATTTGTTTTCAGTTTTTTTCCATTTAATTTAATTTTTAAAATTAAAAATTAAAAACACTGTGCACGCGCACTGCACATGTGCCGACTGACTGCCATTTTCCAAAATGGCACTCACACTGCCAGCACCATTTTGGAAAAAGCCTGCCCATGGTGGCCATTTTGCGGATATGGGGTGAAAACAGACATGACTCTAACCACCCTTTAACCACCCTTGGTGGTTATTTATGCATGTTGCAGAGCTGTACTGGTGCCCTATGCAGCCCTGCAACATGCATAAATAACCACCAAGGGTGGTCAAAGGGTGGTTAGCGTCATGTCTGTTTTCACCCACGCAGTGATTTTTTTAACAATTATTTTTATTTTGTATTAAAATAAAAAAAACACGAAAACAAACAGGGTTTTTATGAAATCCCTGAAAACGGATGGGTTTTTAACCCAGAAAATGATACAGAAAATGAAAATGAGAGCGTTAAGTGCTCCCTATAGGATTGTCTCTGGGTCTTTTCACACAAGACACTTTCTGCCCACCCACCCACTATACATGTTACAGGGCACCCATAGGGCAACACTGTGGCCCTGCAACATGTATAGTGGGTGGGCAGTCGGTGCACGGTGGGTGGAGCGTGTCTTGTGTGAAAAGGGCCTTTGGAGATCTGGAACTCAGAGGCTCTACCATTCATCAACCCCATGAAAGATATGGAATGGATTGATTCTCCTCCAATTTGCCACTTTGAAAAGGACTGGGGAAAGGGAGAGGGCTACTAGATGGAGCTTGTTACCCTGGGACACAGAAAAGGCTTCTTTCTCATTTACACCATGGATCCTGCCCACCACTCTTATTTATTTATTTACCCTATCTAAGTGGGGTCAGTTTCTCTTTCACTTATGCTCTACGCAGACGACACAGTCCTACTTTCCCATATGCAGGTTGGGCTGAGACATCTGATGGAGAGCTTTCCCCCTTTTTTTCTAAGGAGCATTTTGTAATCAATTATTCCAAGAACAAGGTTGTGGCAATGGGCAAATCATGAACCCAGCACAAATGGAGCATGAACAACCATTTAATAGAACAGGTTACCTCATACAAGCATTTAGGAATTGTTATCTCACAAACAACCTCTTGGCGTACACACCTGAGGGTTACAAGAAGCCAGGTTGATTGTACTTGTAAGGGAATAATAAGTTTCTAGTTCTCCAAAGCTGGAAGAATGGTGCTCCCTGCCATAAAAGTATATAGACCCAAGGTCCCCTTGCAATTATTGTACAGACTTCTGATATGGGGTCCATCCCTTATTAGTGAACTGGAGATGGTACAAAATAACTTTTTAAGGATCATTCTGCATACACCTAAGAGTACTCCTATAGCTTTGCTAAGAGCTGAAACTGGTATTTCCTCGATTGCTTCGATAACTAAAAAGTCTATCTTAAAATACTGGCTGTGCCTATTTTATGGTAAACCGTAAGGCCTCTTACATGAAGCCTTTTCCTCCTCATTAGAGGGCCCATGGGAAAATGATATTTCTCAGATTTTAAACCAGTTAGGCTTTTCTACTATCTACCTATCAGCTATGACATATTCCAAAGCACTCTCTTCAATTAAAACCCATATCCTGGACCAGGAGAGCCAAATGTTAAAGGAAGCCATTGCTACTCAATGGGTTATGGGTATATATAAATCCCTTGCGATCCAACCCAATGGTGCCTCCTACTTATACACAGCACTTAGTTGGTCCCAGAGGGTAGCTTTTACATTGGCAAGATTCAGTCTAATGTCATCAGCCGTACTGGAGGGCAGATTTGCAAAAGGCCCTTATGAATAAGTTTTGTAAGCATCAAATTGTGGAATCTATAGCACATGTTAATATTTGACTGCTGTTTATATGAATGAATTTGTGTATTAACTTTAGAGCCTATAATTACTAGTCTGGGACCATGTACACAGCAGAAGACTTTGGTCTCACTATTTGTAGACCTAGATTTTGCCATAGCTCTGTGTGAGGGAAGGGAAGGTCTTCCGTATAGGGACGGGTCGAGACCCCTGAAGCAATGGCACTTGCTCATAAATAATGCCCTCAGGATCATTAATGGCCTTTGGAAGGAAACCTCCCCAGCCTAGATCATCATGGGGAGGCAAAGTGCAATGCCTGTCCCACAACAATAATACCCTATACACAGGAACACCCCACACCACCTTCCACACCGGGGCCAGGGTACAGGTATTAGGGATGGGCGAACGCGGTTCGGAAGTTCGGAGTTCGGCCCGAACTCGGCCTGTTTGGATGACCGAATCCAAACACAAACTGACCAAACTGAACTTGATTCTGAACGTCAAAATGACCGAACAGTTCGGTCAGTTCAGATCGCGTTCAGGTGGCAAAAACGTGTCACTGGAAGGCAAAATGTGACAGGAAGGGGGAGTCAGCTGAGGAGCAGACTTCCAGGCACCAGGGGTGGAGAGGCTTGGAGTAGCAGCCAGCCTGCCCAATCACCATCCCTTTTCACCTCAGACCACTGGCTTCGCAGTCTGCGATTGGCCATGGGCTAGGCTGCATGGAGCCAATGAGGCTTGTGTTGAGGCGGGCGCAGCAAGAACCAAAACTGATTGCCTCCCCCCTTCCCAACACCTTCTGAGCTAGTCACTGTTCCTGAACAGCAGGCGTTTCAAAAGGCTCCCTCTCTCCCAGCAGTTTTTGTTCCTTCCTGTTCCTAATTCATTGCNCACCCATCCAACCCATTTACCTCCATATTATCATTTATTTAGATTATATTAGATAGATTTGTGTTATTTTTTGTTTTTACCCCTCCCTGTGTTCCCTGTGTTCAATCTTCCTTCCTCCCTCCCCCCTCAATTGAATCCTTTCCCTCATATATTCCATCCCTGATTCCCTTCCCCCTTTTTAAAATTCATTTTGAGTAGCATTAGATTGATTTAGGTTTCATTCCAGTCACTGGGGGCTGCATTCCATTCCACTGCATCCAGAAGTCCGGTGCCCGCACGCCAACCAGCCCCCCGCCCAACCTACTCCTCCTCACCCACCCGTGGATACCCGCTGAAGCCGATGGAAATAAAAGCCCCGCCAACCACCAGCTCCAGCCGCCTGATGCCTGCTGCCAAGGAGCCTGTCTCTCTTTCTCTCTGGCACGCCCACACAGACACAAGCCCTGTCCCTCCTGGGGGGCTGTCTGGAAATTGAGACCCTGCTGCTGGCACATCTTTGGGTTAATACCTTAACTACGCAACATGTGGTGGCAGGTGCTGCTGATAGGAATCAACAAGCTGCATGAGATTCTGCCACCTGCCAGCCTGGACTTCTGCACAGAGGGATAAAAGATTGGAAAGTTCAAACAAAGCTCATAACAATAACAACAAATATAACTTTTATTAACAAAACAACAACAAGAACAACAACATTATAAAACAAAAACCAAACATTTTAATTAGAACTAGAAAGGAAACTTATCTCTCTATTTACTCAGTCTTTGGGCCTGCCCCCCCGGAAGTTGGGGGAGAGGCAGAAGGGGTGCACGGGAGGTAGGGGCAGGGGGCATCACACCCGCTGGCATTTCATAGCCGTGCCCAATGGCATAGCCGACAGCCCCTGCCACGGCTGCCTGCCAGTTGGAGACCGACTGGCGGAAGTGTTCCAGGTCGGCCATCTCGGTGGAGACGTACTTTGAGATGTACTCCGCGTACGCCTCCACCTTCTGTTCCCATGCCTTGACCACCTGGAACTGTTCCACCAGTCAGTTCTCCATGGTGGCTGCTTGCACCTTTAGGGCAGCCACAAAGTCCTGGGTGGACCTCTCCTCCTCCGGCCGAAAGGCCTTGTCCTCAGCAGACTCCCAGGGCACAGGGGACTCCACATCGGGGCTGGAGGAGGGGGAAGGACTTACATGCCGGTGCTTCCAGGTTTCCTTCCCTCCCCCTTCTTCTGGCGCTGTTGCTCGGGCTCCACCGCCATGCCAGAGTCCTCATGCCGCATCACCGTCAGGCCATGGAGCTTTTCAATATGGGGGATTAGCCCCGATGTGGTCCCCTCTCTCTACCTCCTTAATCTTTTGAAGCAGATCTAAAGAACATAAAAAGATAGGAACATGAGAAGTGACATACTTCATCAGACCAATGGTCTGTGTCAAGCCCTGCCTGCATTCTGTCTCCTCCACAAGTGGGTGGGTGGCCAATCTCTCTCTGCAGGGGACTTGCATTCCTAACAGGTCGTAGGGCATTGGGCAATCCGTTCCCTGTTGTTCCAGCCCCCGTGCCTTACCTTGCAGATGGCGTATTTTTCTTGCTTCTCAAACCACTTCCAGACATTGGACCTTGTCCGCTGACTGTCTGGGGATGGCACTGGCGAGTCTGACCTCCGCCTCATTGTCCTGCGTGGCGTGGCACCAGTGCTGGGGCCGGCATCTGATTCCTCTCTGAAACAGAAACACATAAACAACACCTAAGTAATATCATGCATTTATGATGATGCCTCTAGTCCTCCCTCCTTGGAGTGCTAGGGATGGCAACAAAAGATGGTGACCCTGGCTGGCATGTGCAAATCCTGCCCTCCTTGGGGTGCTAGGGATGGCAACTAGAAAAACCCTTGCTGGCACGTGCAAATCCTGTCCTCCTTGGGTTGCTAGGGGTTGCTAGGGATGGCAAATTGAGAGACCCTGGCAGGCACATGCAAATCCTGTCCTCCTTGGGGTGCTGCTAGGGAGGGATGGCAATGGAGAGACCCTGGCTGGTATGTGCAAATCCTGCCCTCCCTGGGGTGCTAGGGATGGCAACTGGAAAGACCCTGGCTGGCACGTGCAAATCCTGCCCTTATTTGGGGGTGCTAGGTAGGGATGGCAACTGGAGAGTGGAGACCCTTGCTACGGCTGGCAGGCACATGTTTGGGTGAGGCTGCTGCTTGTGCCTGACTGCTGGAAGAGCCCCCCACACTACAGTACCCTCTCTGTGGCAGACATCCGCTGCTACCTGCTGATGCCCACTGTTTGTGCCTGACTGATGCCCACCACCCACATGCCAGTGAGCTCACTCTAACTGATAGAGCCTTAAGTTTCTTGTCCTCAAAGTAAAAAAAAGGTTTACAAACCTGGCAGCAGTGGCAGCAGCACCTCCTGTGCCCGCCGGCTCTGGCTTCTCCTCCACCACCGAAGGTCCAGCAGCAGTGGCAGGAGGAACCTCTTTCTCTACCACTGGCTCCGCCACTTTGGCCTACCCCCAGACCCGGCGTTTAATGGTGGTGACACTGGTCACCTTCTTCTCCATTTATTTATTTATTTTTAATTTAAACAGACACACACAGCAGCCAAAACACACGAATCAAAACTAAACACCCAGCCAGCCACAACACACATGCTCTCACTCACACAAGCTCCACACACACTCAAATTTCCAGTTTCCAGCACGATTACAGGCTCTCGTGATAGTTTTTCCGAATGCCCGAATGAACATGGCCGAACCCAAACTCGGCGACCAAACCAAACTGCCGAACCGAATGGGCGAACCGAACCGGACAGAACTGAACGACCGAACCCGAATCGCAATCTGTTCACCCATCCCTAACGGGCACTAGGAGGTGGGGGAGGGGGCTAGTGATGGAAGGAGGATAGGGCACACACACAAGGGGACAACTCCAGGTAACCAAGGTGAAGGAATGAGGGTTGAAGGATAACACAATTAGACACAATACTTACAGGTCACGGTCGCGCTCTCTCTCTCACTTATGCTCTCTCTCTCTCACACCAAGTTCAAGGGTCCACTCTCTCTCTAGCACCAAGTTCAAGGGTCCACACACAGTCACAACAGCTAAGGTTGGGGGCCAGTCTCACAGGCCAAGAGCACTGATCAAGGGAGGGATCTCACAGCCTCCTTTTATTGCCTATGAGTTGCACTACACGCTGGCGCAGGCGCTCTGAGCGCCGCAGTTAGGAAGCAGGGGGTGTGTCCTGTATGGCACAGGGCGTGCATAGGTGGGGCAGAGAGCTCTCTGTCCACCCACTGGGTCCCGCCGCTGCTTGTGATGCCGGCGGTGGGGAACAGCCTCCCTGTGATGACTCCCGCGGCGGCGGCACGGTTCGGGCTGTTGGGGCAACATCGGGAGTGCTGCTGCTGGAGTCCCCCCCCCCCGGGGTTCCCCCAGGTATGAGCGCGCAGACGGGCCCCTGACCCCACCTTCCCCCACATCCAAAACCCCGGGAGGAAGGGCCTGACTCTCTGCAAGTTGCCAAATTTTGTGCTCTGGCAATTAAAGTAAGAAAGGTCACCCTGGAAAACCCAAATTGAATTGATGTATTGTGTGTCTATTTTTGTATCTTTTTGACCTATTTTATACTGTTTTTGTGTTGCCAAGTTGTTTTCACAGTAAAATGTTGATATTTATTTATTTATTTATTTGTTTGTTTTATTTTTCCAAACTTAAATGCCACCCTTCCAGTAACGGCTCAGGGCAGTTTACAATCCATAAAAACCCTAAAACATATAAAAGTCCCATTCCCCTCCCCAGAAACCCTACCCCTAAAACCTTCCCAAAAAAACTTCCCTAACCCGCCCTCCCAAACTCCAACTGCACACAATCCCCCAACCTCAGTCCCAATCCCTGCCCATCAAATGCTTTACCAAATAAAAACATTTTACACGGCCTCCAGATGTTCAGACACAAGCTCAAGCGAACCTCCGTGGGAAGGGAGTTCCACAACACCCAGGCAGTGACCGGGAACGCTCCCCTGAGCACCCCGTCCCACAGATGAGAGAAACAGATGGAACTCACAGAAGAGTGCTCCTGGCCAACTGCAGGGCCTGCAGTGGAGCACGGTAGGATATGTGGGGTCCAGGCCATTTAGGACTTTAAAGTCAAAACCAGTACCTTGAATTGTGCCCCGAAAGCTATAGGTAGCCACTGCAAACTCCAGATCACTGGTGTAATGTGCTTCCAGTGGCCCATCTAAGCAGTGTAAGGGGTCTTACACTGAGCTTAATAGCGTAAATGAGAATCATGTCCTTGTGCTACGTGAGCGGGGATGTGGAGTTTAATCCTCTGTTATAAGATAAAGTTTACTGGAGCTCCCTCGGTATAAATGAGAGGATACTGGTGGGGCACGAAAGGCCCCTTAACTCTAAAATTTCTTTCCTTCTTGTTCTACCAGATCCTGGATTTGATATATTTGGTACATGCTGCTGACCTATCTGTTTTTCTGTACTTTGTGTTAAAAATAT